>PVIJ01016013.1:0-34244 GCA_004024925.1 Scalopus aquaticus
TCTTTTCTTATTTAAAGTTTCAATTTTATTCATCTATTTGTTGACTGTTTCTCATAGTATTCTTTTCTTTACTTGCATCTTCTCGTGTAGCTCTGATTTGCTTTTCTGAGTTTTGTTGTGTTGTTTGAGTTTCTTTTTTTTTTAAAGATTTTATTTATTTTTTATGCATACAAGCTGGGGTGCAGGCCAGACGCATGGGAGAGTTAAATGGCAACAGTAACTGTTTGTTTAATAGATCCCATTATATTCATGTTCAGCACACCAAGATACTATAGATTAGGGTCTTTTTAAGTCAGTAATGATCTCACTGTTGACCAGTGTATAGCTTTGTGATATAGATCGAAGTCTGGGAGTGTGATTCCTCCATTCTTCCTCATTTTAGTCAGGATTGTTTTTGTGGTTTGGGGTCTTTTTTGATTCCACATGAATTTCAGTTGTTTGATCCCTATTTTTGAACAATGCCATTGAAGTTGTCATTGGGATTGCATTGAGTCTGTAAATTTCTTTGGTTAGGATGGGCATTTTGATAATACTTAATCTTCAAATCCATGGGTAGGGAATATCTTTCCCTTTCCTTTTGTTTTCTACTACTTCTCTTAAGTTATGTCTTACGATTTTCTTTTTACAGGTCCTTCACCTCCTTTGTTAGATTTGTTCCTAGGTGCTTCATTTTGTGATTGTAAATGGGATTGTTTTCTTAATTTCTTTTCCTTCCATCTCATTTCTTTTCTTTTTTTTTTTTGCATATAGGAAGTTTGCTGATACTCATGTGTCGAATTTTTAACCTTCTAAGTTTACTGAACTGGTTTATTATTTTAATTTGTTTTCAGTGGAAATGTGAGATGTTAAACTAGTCTGAGGCAGTTAATCTGTGACAAAGGAGCCAAGAGAATATATTGGAGCAAGGGAAGCATCTGCAATAAATGGTGTTGGGAAAACTGTCACATTCAAAAGAATGAAACTAGATACATTCAGGGATATCAGCGTATATTATTGTGTTGTCCACAACAGTTTTAATTGTGATTAAATGTATGAATTTATAGAACTGTTAATGTTTTATTAACTTAAATATTTTAATTATGTTATACAAAGTAGGTGAAACTGTTGGCAATGGATAGTCTCATGTTATGATTATAATGGTCAGTTTTCTAATTCAATATATATATTGAAATTTCATTATATATATAACATAACTTTTATTGACCAGTAATCTAAGGCTGTATCAAGAATTTATATTAACAAAGTTATCTATTGGCAGAAAAAGTAAAAAGGCCAATCACTTAAAAGACAGTAGCAGGCTGTCAACTGAGAATTCAAAATCAGAATTTTGCCATCTTTTGTAATGGTTTCTGGCTGCCTCCAAATTCCCCTTGTGGGGGCCTCCTAGGTGGCGCAGCGGTTGAACACTGCTCTGTGGAGCTGCTGGCAGCGGCAGCGAGTTCAACGTCAGGCCGTGGAGATTCCCACATGGCGAGCAGACCTCTCCTGCCTTGCCCACTGCTCCCCTCAGCAGTATATTTCCATTGGTTGATCTGCCTGTTCTGTTCCCCACTCTGTCTCTGGTGAGCCCTCTCGCCGCCCCACACCTCTGGCTTGTACCCCAGCTTATATGCAGAAATAAATAAATCTTAAAAAAAATTCCCCTTGTGCCACAGGGAGCTCACCTGGGCTGCAGGCAGGTCAGCCTGACAAGGCCCACATAGGGCGGACTGTGTGAGAATGAGTGAAATGATCTGATATCCAATTGGAAATGCATTTTATCATGAAATATTTAGGTGTGAAATTTTCAAATATTGGATGTCACAGACAAGAAAGCAAAGGTCTAATGCAGTCAGCAGATGCAGAACTGAGGCCAGACAGGGACACACGCATGGGGCATTTACCTACCCAAATGTAAATGTCTTTCAATTCTTTGCATGTCTTTATGTCCACACTAAATGACAGTGTTATTTTATTGTATGTAAATCCAACACATTTTCATGTTTGAACAACTCCATATGAAAACATAGATGATTTGGGTAAGATATCCCTGATAACGTGCCAGACAGGACATAGTTCTCTAATTCCCAGGCACTCTGGGTAATTAAATAAATGGGGACAAACACATGAGTACAGTGGGGTGTAATGTTGAGAGTGCCATTCCTCACCTAATTCTGGAAATAACAGAACACAGTGTAGTCCACTAGCTATTATTTTGCTTTTATCATCATAACTTGTTAAGTTCTGTTACATGTTCCCTAAAATTCCTACCCAATGATTTGTTGTACTTTTTTAGTAATTACATTGTACATGATATTAACTCTCTTCCTTCTGGTTCCACTGTACCCTGAGTGTGTTTTATGACCAGTGGGGGTGGCTCTCCACACCAGGGCTGATGGGCGTCTCTATCAAGTCACGTGTGAGCTCCTGATTCACAGTAGGTTGTGATTGCTCAGATTCTAAATTGGATCCCAAGGCCTTATTTATGCCACGAAGGCCTCACTGACTGAGTAAAGGGTCATCTGTCCTAACCGTGGCCTCTGATCACACATGTGACAAAGAGGATCAGTGACATTAAAGGGGAAGCTCCTTAGAGGCAGGAGACACTGACCTAGTTAGAGAACTTTTGCTGAAAACAGATGAGACCAACCATTGCCGCTCTAGGCGGAGAAAATCAGCCTAAAAGAGAAGAGGCAAAAAAAAATTACATATACTAAATTTCTCCAGTGTACATACAATATCAAATAGCACCAGAGTGTTAAAAAGAGGGACAAATGAAAGGAAGAGTATATAAGCAACATACTATATTATATTAAGTCATGTTAAAATAGAAATTAAAAAAACACAGTATACAAGTTACATAAGTAATAATAAAAACATAAAGGGAAATATCATGTGAAAATTTAAAGTGTCTCATTACAGAGTAATGAACTCACTACCATAACTATTTGGTGAGTGTCCCCTTCATCAGCCTCCCCAAGGCCGACTTCATGGCCTGGTTCTCAGACTGTAGATGACAGGATTAAAGATGGGGGGCACCAGCATGTAGAACAGAGAAATGACCAGGTCAGACAAGGACGGAGTCTCTGAGGTCGGATTCAGATAAGCAAAGAATCTGGCGGAGAGAAATAGCACCACAACCAGCAGGTGGGGAAGGCAAGTGGAGTAGGCCCTGGCCTTACCTTCTGTGGATGGAATCTTCCTGACAGTAGAGAAGATGTGGACATAGGAGATGACAATGAAATTAAAGCAACACGTATCCAATATGACATTAATGAGAATGGGGACAAGAATGTTCATTATATTGCCTGAGCAGGAAATAGCCATTAATTGGGGTATGTCACAGAAGAACTGATGGACCACGTTGGACCCACAGTAGGACAAGGAGAAGGTTCCAGCTGTGTGCATCAAAGCGAGGACACACCCACCCAGCCAGCACACAGCTGTCAGCTGCACACACCTGTCCCTGCTCATGATGACCTCGTAGTGCAGGGGGTGGCAGATGGCAGCATAGCGGTCAGTTCTCATCACCGTGAGTAGGTGCACCTCTGTCCCTGCTGAAATGAACAGCACGAAGACCTGGACCACACAACCAGGGAACGAGATGGAGCTGCTGTGCATCAGAGCATTGGCAATGGACTTGGGGACCGTGGCCGAGATGAGGCAGAGATCTATGAAGGACAGATTCCTCAGGAAGAAGTACATGGGCATGTGGAGGTGCGGGTCCAGGGTGGTGATGACCACAATGAGCCCGTTCAACAGCAGGGCACACTGGTAAACCAGGGAGAAGAGCAGTGGGTGCAGGAATCCCAGAAGAACAAATTCTGTCACCTCTGTGAGACTGGTCACCACTGGAGACATCTTCTGTGTAAAGAGAAAAAGGCAAGAAAATGTCAAATCTTCCAATATTGAACATAAAATAGGTAATAAACTTGAATAATACTTCAGTCTATTTACCAGGGAATTATTCCTTCTAGGTCCTGTTGAGTCCAATGTCATCATCTGCATACACTGCTTTATTAAAACCCTTTTATTCCCATCCCATGTGAATGTGCCATTATTGCATTCTCCGAACTTGTTCCTGAAACAGGCGAGAGATTAAAATTTCAATTTCCCTCTACAAAAATTAAACAAATTTGAATCTCAGATCTCTCAACATACTCAACTGACAGCCCCTCTCTACCGCCCCATCCAGCTGCTCCCCCCTCCTGCCCTGGACCCAGCGTCTCAGCCCAGCCCGATTCTGAGAGATTGTCCAGTCCATACTCCCAGAGGAAACGGGCCCCACACAGAGCACCCTCCACCCCTAGAGAGTCTGTCCTGCTCCTCCCTGCACAGCCCTCATCTGAGAGGCCCCCACAGGGACAGGTGTGAGCAGGGACAGAGTGGTTGGGTCCGTTTTCCTGTCCCCAGGAGCCAGCACAATCACGGAATGGAGTGACCTGAGCTGACTGTCCACTGCAGCGTGTTCTGCCCACTCCTCTGTCGACTCCTCCACACTGTGGCCTCATCGCTGACTCTTGGTCCCCGTTTCCTCGTTTCCATATCTCCCCCTGACCTGACTCTCCCACATGTGAGGACTCAGAGACCATGTTCTCTGCAGAGTCTCCTCCCTGGTCACATCCACAAGTCCCTCCTGAGGATGAGCTTGTCCACCCCAAAGAGGGTCCCCTGTCTCCTCTGTCCCCCATTAGACTCAGCAAATCTGGGACGGGAGGAGGATGGCTCCGGGGCCGGGTCAGACGGTCTGTGGGTGTGGCTGTCCCTGCCGGGCACAGGGGCCGGGTCCCTCCTGTGCAGGTTTGTTCCTCACACCAGGCCCGTCCGTGAAGGGACGTCTGGACATGGGGCAGCCTCCTCCAAAACAACTGTCAGAAACTAGAGAATCACTTTTTGCCATTTTAATGAAAGAAATAAAATAAAATAAATTCAGTGTGAAGACATGGAAAGATCAACATAGATCACCGGGGCAAGGTCATGAATTTCTGTCTGACTCACATTGTCTGACTCACACTGTGTCATAATATTTTAGGGATGAAATGTGTAGCATTCCCTTTTTAGAAATTACTATTATTTTAAATATCCTCTTGAGTTTCTTCTTCTCTGCTCTCTTAATACATCCATTAAATGTGATGTTTTATTTACACACTTTCAACTCGGAGTGCTAAATGCTGAACTATCATAGTTTTTATATGATATTTGTCAAATATATCATGATAAAAATGTTTTCAAATGATATATGCATTAAAGATCATAGTCTGTGGAACACCTTAAATAAAAAGCACATTTTTGTTCTTCGAATCTCATCCCAGAACAACATGGCATTGTGAAACTGAACTATTTGTCCACCTTTAGTATTTTTTAGTTTTCTTTTATAAGACGAATATTTAACTACTGTTCTTCTGAAATACAAAATGCATTTTGAAATGATACAGTGTTTTAAAACAATGATACCTCAATAAAGATAAAAATAAATTACCATTGAAAACACACACAAAAAAAAACCATAAATAGCTCACATTGAAAAGCTAACACTTTGACGTATGGGGTAAATAAAATATATATTAATATAATTGGATATAAAGCATTTAATTACAAAAGAACCTCAAACATACCTGAGAGAACCCCTCAGTCTGGTGGACCGGTCGGCTCGCCCCCCACACTCCCCTCGCAGACAGGAGGGAGAAGCAAACCTCCCCTCTTGGCCCCCGTGACCTCCGCTTCCCTCCGCAGCTTCTGGGCGTCCAGGCCTCCGCTGGCGACTCCGCGGACTGACACCTGGTGGGTCAGTGCTCTGGGGACCTGACCCCGGTGGGCCCTGAGTGCCCAGGAGACCCAGGGACGGCTCCAGAGAAAGTGCTGAGAGAACGACATCGCCCGCCCCGGCTCAGCCTCCTCAGGCGGCTAAACAGTGTGAGAACCCGGGATCTATAGCCCAGACTCTACCGGAAGAATAAGATTCTAAACTTTGCCAGCTTTATTTTATATGATGTCCTGTACATAATATAAAAAATATCATAGTTCCAACATCGATGAAAAGGGGCTTAAATATTATCTACAGGAAAGTTGACAAGAGTCCAGGTATAAGACATCAAAATACAATTTAGAAAACTTAAGGAACCTAAATAAATAAACACAGAAAAACAAATGTCTAAAAAACTATGAATTTCAAAAGTAGAAATGGAGTTCCTCAATAATTATTCATACACGCTTTACTTTTATTATAGTATATCAAAGAGTGTATCCCGTTAAAAACAAAATCAGACATCTAGGGATGAACATTCACATCAATTGTCAATTCAGTCACAGATCCTGTTCCCTAGGGAAGCTTCCATCCCTCCATACTGACATCTCTGGCAGATTCAGGAGTATTCTTCCTTGTCTTTTGAACAGAAACATGAATTTCTCTTAGAAGAAGATGCCTCATTATTGAATGTGAGGGATTGGGGACCCCACGCCACTGTGTGCCCCTCCCCCCACATGGATGGGTCTCTCAGAGGACACAAACAGGCTACAGGACCAAGCTCCCAGACTGGGGTCCCATGACCCGTGTGCTCCCAAGGACAGACCCCCTTTACCACTCTTCATTTTGCAGAAATGTTGGTAATGTGAGTTCTGGAACATTCTTTCTATACCAAATACATGTTTTAACTGTGAGCTGGATTCAGATTATGAACATCCACAGAGAGGGCTTGAGAAAATTACTCCTTTGTATTAGGAAACTAAAGCTTATCTAAAAATATAGAATATGAATTTGTAGCAAAGGAAAAACACTACTGAGAGGAGTCTTCTCAATGTAAGGATGACATGTAAGAGTTAAAGGGGAAAATAAATAGATGAGGGGTTAAAATTGAGGATGTGATATCTCACTTGATGGAGTATTGGCCCTTTATCAGTTTCCCCACAGCCATCTTCATGGCCTGTTTTCTCAGACTGTAGATGACAGGATTAAAGGTGGGGGGCACCATCGTGTAGAACATAGAAATTGCCAGGTCAGACATGGAAGGAGTCCCTGAGGTCTCCTTCAGATAAGTGAAGCATCCAGTGAAGAGAAATAGCACCACAACCAGCAGGTGGGGAAAGCAAGTGGAGTAGACTTCGGCCTGACCTTCTGTGGACAGAATCTTCTTGACAGCAGAGAAGAAGTGGACATATGAGATAATGATGAAAATGAAACAGCAGAAACCTAACACCACACTAATGAGAACAAGGACAAGATTGTTCACTACATTTTCTGAGCAGGAAATAGCCAATAACTGGGGAACATCACAAAAGAACTGGTGGACCACGTTGGACTCAGTAGGACAAGGAGAAGCTTCCAGCTGTGTTCATTACAGCATAGAGACGCCCACCCAGCCAGGACACAGCTGCCAACTGCATACACCTGTCCTTGCTCATGACGACCTCATAGTGCAGGGGGTGGCAGATGGCAGCATAGTGGTCAAAGCTCATCACCGTGAGCAGAGGCATCTCTGTCCCTGCTGAAAGGACCATCATGAAGACCTGGACCACACAACCAGGGAACGAGATGGAGCTGCTGTGCATCAGAGCATTGGCAATGGACTTGCGGACCATGGCCAAGATGAGGCAGAGGTCTGTGAAGGACAGATTCCTCAGGAAGAAGTACATGGGCATGTGGAGGTGCGGGTCCAAGGTGGTGATGACCACAATGAGCCCGTTCCCCAGCAGGGCGCACAGGTAAAGCAGGGAGAAGAGCAGTGGGTGCAGGAATCCCATGTTCCCGTGGGTTGGCAATCCCAGGAGGACAAATTCTGTCACCTCGATGAGATTGGTCACCCCTGGAGACATCTGTATAAAAGAGAAAAGAGGAAGAAAATGTCAAATCTTCCAATATTGAACATAAAATGGGTTATAAGCATAGGATGCCAATTCAGTCTATTTACCAGATAATCACTCCTTCTGGATCCTATGGAGTCTAATATCAAATCTGTGTACACTGCTTTATTCAACCCTTTTATCTCCATCTCACATGAAGTTCCCATTATTACACTGTCTAAACATGTCCCAGAAAGTTGTTGAAGGACTGAAAATTTCAAATAACCCCGACAATACAGACTTTACTATATAATCTCAATCTTGCAACAAACCCAACTGACAGCCCCACCCTATTGTCCCATGCCCCTGCTCCCACCTCCAGCCCAGGCCCCAGGGTCTTAGCCCAGCTAACCTCAGAGAGGTTGTCTGGTCCATAGTCCCAGAGGAAATGGGACCCACACAGAGCACCCTCCACCCCCCAGGGAGTCTGTCCTGCACCTCCCTGCACAGCCCTCGGTCTGAGAGGACCCCACAGGGACAAGTGTGAGAAGGGGGATGGCGTGGGCAGGTCCCTGTTTTCCTGCTCCCAAGACCCGACATGGTCACGGAATGGAGTGACCTACCCTGAGCATCCACTGCAGCGTGTTCTGCCCACTCCTCTGTTGACTCCTCCACACTGTGGCCTCGTTGCTGACTTCTGGACCCCGTTTCTTCATTTCCTTGTCTCCCCCTTGACCTGACTCTCCCCACATGTGAGGACTCAGAAACCATGTTCCCTGCAGAGTCTCCTCCCTGGTCACGTCCACATGTCCCTCCTGAGGATGAGCTTATCTACCACATGGTCCCCCGTCCCCTCTCTCCCCCATCAGACTCAGCAAATCTGGGACGGGAGACGGAGCACAGCTCCGGGGCCAGGTCAGACGGTCTGTGGGTGTGGCTGTCCCTGCCAGGCATAGGGGCCGGGTCCCTCCTGTGCAGGTTTGTTCCTCACACCAGGCCCGTCCATGAGGGGACATCTGGACATGGGGCAACCTCTCCACTCTCCTCCTCCTCCCCAGTCTCACCCTCACCTCCCTCTGTGGGACTTACGGAGGGGGAGGTCCTTGAGAATGGACGATTTTTAGGAGCATGTATTAATACAAAATAATTGTTATAGATTAGTGGAAATTATTCCTGATAGTTGAAAAAACAAGGAAATAAATCATGAAATTATGTGGTCAAAATGTTGACATCTGTTGAGTGATTTAAATACAAATTTAGAATGATAAAATAACTTTCACATGTACCTCCTCCTGACCCTATCTATGTTCTCTGACTTTATTTTACAGTATTACTAGCACTCTGAGTGATGGAGTTGGGGAAAACCCAAGTTCCTGTCCTTAAATAGTCAGACGTCCACACCAGCCTCACTTAGTTCCAGCCACGATCAGTCAACATTTTCCTGTAAAGTTATTGAATTTCTACTTCATTCATATCTGTCATATTTAGGATGATAAGACATAGCATTCTGATTTTTAACACTAAGTATTAGTTTTTAATATCCTTTGGAATATTTTCATTACATTTAATTACATGAATCATTCTGATTTTATTTATTTATTTTTTATAATATATTTTTATTGTTATTTATGTCTTTTACATTTTGTATTCCCCTTGGGTAGCCCACCACCAATTCACCCATGATCCATCTCCATGGTCTCTTGTGTTCTTTTCTATTCCATTTTGTACCCTTATCCTCCCCTCCCCCCACCCCCACCCCCTACCTGCTGAGTGTCTCTCTCCTATTTGGTTTCCCTATAGTCCTGTTATAAGCGAAACCATTCGATATTTTTCTTTTTCTTTCTGGCTTAGTGAATCATTGTGATTTTATTTAGTGCCCAAAACACATTCGTGTTCTGAATGCAAAAATTCTAGTTACAAAGCAATAATCATCACATCTGCCATAAAGCAAAATCATCTTGTATTTTCATTTCCTAAAACTCACTATCTTTGAACATCTTAAGTTAAAAAAGATAATATTTTCTTGCAGGGAGACTCTTTGCAGGGTGATTAGGCAGTGGGACATTGATCAACTTGTGCACCTTTAGAATTAGTTTTCCATTATTTATAAAATGGATATTTTAACTACTAGGCTTACTCAAGTCTAAAATGCAGCTTGAAATACAAAAACTATCAAGTCTTGGGCCTCCCTGGTGGCGCAGCGGTTAAGCGCTGGGCTGTGGAGCTGTCGGCAGCAGCGATGCGAGTTTGACGCCCAGCCGGGGAGAATCCCATACGGTGCGGCAGACCTCTCCTGCCTCGCCCGCTGCTCCCCTCAGCAGTGTATTTCTGATCTGCCTGTTCTGCTCCCCACTCTGTCTCTGGTGAAGTTTCTCACCACTCCACACCTCTGGCCTATACCCCAGCTGTATGTATAAATAAATAAATCTTTAAAAAAAAAAAACTATCAAGTCTTAATGGATTCTCCTCTGACCATGGCTGAGTAGCAGATTCCTGCAATCTGGGGGGAATGTCCCAGCTTCCATGTGGAGTCTCTTCTGAGGTTGTCCCATCACAGGACAGAGGGTGTCCCGGCCTCTCACTCCAAGGCCGCGGGCATGTGTGGGTCCTCTGAACACTCACAGGATCCACCCTCCATCTTCTGCCGCCTCCGTGGACAGAGCAGGGGACTCGGAGGGGCTACTTAACCCCTGGTGCTGGCATTTGTGAGTCGATCACTGTCCAAGACTCCATCCCTCAGGGACTTACTCCAGGGGGATAAGTGCACGTGTCTAGTTGACTGTCTTAATTGGCCTCGTCCTACAGCACATCCCAGTGATCATTAGTGCACCCAGTGTGTGGGTGTGATTTTGTTTGTGGTTTACACTGTATGGAAATGAATATAAAAATCTTCATTTCCGGGTTCCATCACCATCTGTTGTGTCTCCTGTGATTGGCACCATCATTAAAAACAATGGAATGAGTCCATGTCCCAGAGAGGTGGACAGTCACCGTCACTCACTGTGTGCCCTTCATAGAGAGACCTTGATAGATGGGACTGAGGGAAGGATGAGGGAATGGTGGAGGCAGGAAGGAAGGGAAATAAATGAAGAGAGGAAGAAGGAACAAAGGGAGGGAGAGTGAGGAGGAGAGACAAGGAGAAATTCAATAGAAGTGAATGACCAAGGGCAAAAATACCAGTTCTACTGAAAAAGGAAATTTGTACTAGTCTCTTAAAAATTGCTTATTCATATAGCTCTTTTCTATTCTCAGCACCAATAATTCTGCATAACAATTATAACTGTTATGTTTGAATAAGTTGATTGTAATCTTAACAAAATAGTTTTTTGGGTTTCTGTACATGGTGTCATATGTCTTAGGTTAGCTACATGATTACAGTGATGTCATCTATTTGGAAGCAGGTGTTTCATCTGTGTTAGGCTTATTTTTCTGTGTGGTGTGAGAAAGTGACCTAGTTTCATTCTACTGCATGTGACTCTCCACTTTTCCTAGTGCCATTTCCCCACTTACCTTGTTCTGGTGCATACTCTTGGCTCCTTGTCCTAGATTAACTGTCATCTAGATGTGCATGTATTTCTGGGCTCTAATTATATTCCACATGCGAGTGTCTGTTTTTGTCCCAGTACCATGCCATTTTAACTATTATAGCTTTGTTGTATCTACTGAACCTAGATGTGTGCTGCCTCCATTCTTCCTCATTTTTGTCAGGATTGTTTTGGCTGTTCCAGGTCTTCTGTGGTTCCGTATGCATTTCAGTAACATTTGTTTCATATCTTTAAAGAATGTCATTGAAGTTCTTATTGGGATTCCACTGAATCTGTAAATTGCTTTTTATCTCATGGGCATTTTGTAATGTTGATTCTTCCAAGCCATGAGCAGGGAATATCTTTCCATTTCTTTTTCTTTTTTTTTTATAAATATATATTTTTATTGTTATTTATGTCTTTTACATTTTGTATTCCCCTTGGGTAGCCCACCACCAATTCACCCGTGATCCATCTTCATGGTCCCTTGTGTTCTTTTCTATTCCATTTTGTGCCCTTTTCCTTTCTATTTCTTTTAACAATGTCTTACTATTTTCTGTGTATCTACTCCACCTTTTTTTAAGTATACCTTAGGTACTTAAGCTTTGTGATTATAAGTAGGATTGTTTTCTTTTTTTTTCTGTTTAAGGATTTATTTATCTATGCATACAAGAACTGTGGTATAGGCCAGAGGTGTGGCATGTGAGAGAATTCATCAGAGACAGAGTGGGGAGCAGAACCAGCAGATTGACTGAAATATACAGCTGAGGGGAGCATCAGGGAGATAGGAGAGGTCTTCTCTGCTATGTGGGTCAGCTCCCTGGCCTCGGATTGAACAGTGCTGCAGTGCCTCATATACCTTGATATCACTGAGACTTAACCTTGGGCCAGGGAGACCTGATCTTGTCTTCTAGTTCATTGTTTGCATGTAAAAAGGCAACTGATTTTCATGTGTTGGTTTTGTAAGCTTCCAACTGCACTGAAGTGGCTTACGCATTTAAATTGTTTTTTTCAGTGGAGTCTTTAGTGTTCTCAGTGTATACTATTTTGTCCAAACAGGTTCAATTGTGCTTAAATGTTTAAATTCATACAACCTTGAGATAGTTATTGCTTTATTAATTTAAATACTTTAGTTTTGTTATATAAAGCTGGCAAAATGTAGGCAATGCATAGTCTCAATGTATATTTAAAATACTCTGATTTCAATCTTCTTACTTCAGTACATGTATTGAATTCTCATTATATCCTATAACTTTCATTGACCAGGAAACTATGACAGTATCAAGAATTAATATTAACAAAGTTATTTATCATCAGGAAAAATAAAAATGCGAATGACTTAAAAGAAGAGTAGCAAGTTGAATAACAAGAAGTTCAAAGATTGAAATTTTGCCATCTTTTCCCTCCATTACTTTAGGGCCCGCAAATTCCCCCTGTGCCCACAGGGAGCTCCCCTGGGCTGGAGGCAAGTCAGCCTGATGATCCCCTCGCAGAGCGAACTGTGTGAGAACAAGTGAAATGATCTGATAGCCAAATGGAACTGATAACCAAAATATAGGTGTTAAATTTCAAATATTGCATGTCACTGAAGGGAAAGCAAAGGTGTAGTGCAGTCAGCAGACATGGAGCTGAGGACAGACTGGGCCACACGCTTGGGGCGTTTACCTGCCCAAATATAAATCTTTTTCCGATTCTTTGCACGTTTTTATGTCCAACTAAATGACAATGTTATTTTATTGTACAAAAACCAAGTGTTTTCTTGTTTGAACAACTCCATATGGAAACGCAGACGCTCTGGGTGAGATTTCCCATGATAATGTGCCAAACAGGACATTTCCTCAAATTACCAGGCACTTTAGGTAATGAATAAATGGGGACAAAGACAGGAGTACAGTGGGATGTAATGTTGTGAGAGCCAAACCTCAACTAATTCTGGAATATTAGAAGATGGTATAATCCAAGAGCTATTATTTTTGTTTTTGTCATTATAGCTTCCTAAGTTCTCTTATTGTTTCTCAAAAAACCCTACCCATGTATTTTAGTAAATTTGTAGTAATTATTCTGCACATGAAATTAACAGCTTTCACACTCACTCTCTTCCTTCTGGTTCCACCGTGCACTGAGTAATTTTATGTCCAGTGAGTGCGGCTCTCCACACCAGAGCTGACAGGGGGTCTCTATCAAGTCACGTGTAAGCTCAGGATCCACAGTGGGTTGTGATTGCTCAGATTCTAACTTGGATCCCAAGGCCTGATTAATGCCATGAAGGCCTCACTGACTGAGTAAAGGGGCATCTGTCCCAACCATGGCCTCTCATCACACACGTGACCAAGAGGGTCAGTGACATTAAAGGGGAAGTTCCTTACAGGCAGGAGACATCAACCCAGCTAGAGATCTTCTGCTTAAAACTGAGATGAAGCCAACCATTGCCTCTCTAGGCTGAGAGCTACAGAAACGGAGAAGAGCAAAAAGTGACTGGAAGTTCAGTTCCCTCCAGTACACGGGCAATATCAAAAAGCACCTGAGTGTTAAAAGAGGAACATTTAAAGCTAATAAAGTATATAAAGTGATCTAAAATACAACTTAAAAAATGAGTATATATTTTTAAACAGTGAAATTACAAGTAATTATAAGATACAAAAGGGAGCATAATGTGAAAATTAAAACTAAGTGTCTCATAGTTGAGTCATGAAATCATCTTCCCATTACATTTTGGTGAGTGTCCCCTTCATCAGTCTCCCCACAGCTGTCTTCATGGCTTGGTTTCTCAGACTGTAAATGACGGGATTCAAGTGGGGGGGCACCTTGAATAGCAAAATGACAGGTCAGACATGGATGGAGTCTTTGAAGTTGGTTTCACATAAGCAAAGATCCCAGTGGAAGCAAATAGCACCACAACCAGCAGGTGGGGAAGGCAAGTGGAGTAGAATTGGCCTTACCTTCTGTGGATGGAATTTTCCTGACAGCAGAGAAGATGTGGACATAGGAAATGACGATGAAAATAAAACAGAAGGAATCTGTCACTGTACCAGTCATCAAAGGTACAAGTTCGTTCACTAAATTTTCTGAGCAGGAAATAGCCAGTAACTGGGGGATGTCACAGAAGAACTGGTGGACCACGTTGGACTCACAGTAGGACAAGGAGAAGGTTCCAGCTGTGTTTATCACAGCAAAGACACACCCACACAGCCAGGACACAGCTGTCAGCTGCACACACCTGTCCCTGCTCATGATGACCTCGTAGTGCAGGGGGTGGCAGATGGCAGCATAGCGGTCAATGTTCATCACCTTGAGTAGTGGCAGCTCTCACCCTGTTGAAATGACCAGCATGAAGACCTGGACCACACAGCCAGGGAATGAGATGGAGCTGCTGTGCGTCAGAGCATTGGCAATGGACTTGGGGACCATGGTCGAGATGAAGCAGAGGTCTGTGAAGGACAGATTCCTCAGGAAGAAGTACATGGGTGTGTGGAGGTGCGGGTCCAGGGTGGTGATGACCACATGAGCCCGTTCCCCAGCTGGGCACACAGGTAAACCAGGGAGAAGAGCAGTGGGTGCAGAAAGCCCATGGTCCCATGGGTGGGGAATCCCAGGAGGACAAATTCTGTCACCTCCGTGAGATTGGTCACCACTGGAGACATCACCAAGAGTCTAGGTGAATAATACACCATCACTGTCTGTCTGAGATGGACACACAACATTTATCTGCACGTGACCAGAAATGTCCTTTGTCCTTGTGGTTACTCTCCGGGCCCTGCTGAGCATCTTCACCCCACAAGGACCCCAGTTCCTTCTCTGCTCGACCTTGTGGCCTCAGTAACTGGAACATGCCGCCATTGTCCACATAGCCTGTGACGATGCTGAGGGCAGAGAATTCACTGACTCGGTCGCTGAGCAAAGTCTCTCCCCAGACTCATCACATCAGGGATGGGCTCCCCTTGCCACGGAGCCTGCCCCAACTACTCCTCTTCCATCCCCAAGCCCCTAGGTCAGCTCACCTCTGGGAGGAAGACACTCCACTCAAACAGCCTTAAGGAATAGGAACAAGCAAGGATGACCCCAAATCCAGCCTGGGGGTCTTCCAGCTGCCACATCCCCGCAAAACACACAAGCCCAGCTCACAGGCGCACATTAGAGACTCAGTGGACACAGATCCCTGGGGTCTGTCCTGGCTCTCAGCGTCCCCGTAATTCAGCACAGAATTGGGTGGGGTGTGCTCAGCGACCGTCTGCTCCCTGCTCCTGTAT
This sequence comes from Scalopus aquaticus, assembly GCA_004024925.1. Classification (NCBI taxonomy): domain Eukaryota; kingdom Metazoa; phylum Chordata; class Mammalia; order Eulipotyphla; family Talpidae; genus Scalopus; species Scalopus aquaticus. The sequence continues at coordinate 15,527 of PVIJ01016013.1, forward strand.
CCTGTGAGCCTGGGGGTGACCTCTGCTCTGCTTACTCCAGGTTTTCCGGCCTCCCTCCCCAAGGAGTTAAGATTGTTTCTCCTCCAGCTCTTTCCTCCCTGGTCACGTCCACACGTCCCTCCTGAGGATGAGCTTGTCCACCCCATGGTCCCCCATCCCCTCTGTCCTCCCATCAGACTCAGCAAATCTGGGACGGGAGGAGGACGGCTCCGGGGCCGGGTCAGACAGTCTGTGGGAGTGGCTGTCCCTGCCGGGCACAGGCGCCGGGTCCCTCCTGTGCAGGTTTGTTCCTCACACCAGGTCCGGCAGTGAGGGGACGTATGGACATGGGGCAGCCTCCCCACTCTCCTTTCCCCCGTCTCCAGGGGTCGTCTGGACATGGGGCAGCTCCCCTCCTCCCCAGTCTCACCCTCACCTCCCTCTGTGGGGATGACAGAGGGGGAGGTCCAGGTGAAGGCTGCGTGTTTAAGGTCACATAATCATATAAAATAATCATGACACATTGGTGGAAATCTTTCCAATTATTAAATAAAATGAAGAAAATAAATTGGAAATGAGGTGGTCAAAGATGTAGACATTTGTTGAGTGATTAAAATACAAATTTAAAATGCTAAAAGCACTTTCACATGTGCCTCTTCCTGGCCCTATTTGAGTTCTCTGACTTTACAGTATCACCAGCACCCTGAGTGATGGAGTTTGGGAAACACCCAAGTTCATGTCCTTAAACACCCAGACATCCACCCTCACTAAGTGCAGCCATGACATCAACATTTTGCTCTGAAATTTACTGAATTTCTACTTGCCTCATATCTGTCATCATATTTAGGACAAAAAGGAATAACATTCTGATTTTTAACAATAAGTGTTATTTTTAATTTCTTCTGGAATATCTTCATTACAATAATCTAATCCTATATTCATTGTGATTTTTTTGAACCCAAAACACACTCAGTGTGCTGAAAAAAAAAACCCAGTTATGAAGCAATAATCATCACATCTGCCATAAAGCAAAATCTTCTCATATGATCAATGTATTAAAAGTCAATATCTTTGAACATTTTAAGTTAAAAAAAATATGTTTTCTCTCAAGGATCCTCTTTGCAGGATGATTCAGCTGTGTGAGATTTAGCAACTTGTGCACTATCAGAATGTGTTAGTTTTTATTATTTATAGAATGAATATTTTAAGCACTAGGCTTTCTCAAGTCTTAAGAGACTCTTGAGATCCAAAATCTTTCAAGTCTGAATGGATTCTCATCTGACCACTCTGAGTAGCAGATACCTGCATTTTGGGGGGAAAGTCCCAGCTGCCTTGTGGAGTCTCTTCTCTGAGGTCGTCCCATCACAGGACAGAGGGCATCCCGGCCTCTCACTCCCTGGCCTTGGGCGTGTGTGGGTCCTCTGAACACTCACAGGATCCACCCTCCATCCTCTGGAGCCTCCTCGGACAGGGCAGGGGCCTCAGGGCGGGGCTATTTGACCTCTGGTGCTGGCGTCTGTGAGTTAGTCACTGTCCAAGACTCCACCCCTCAGGGATTTTATTTCCAGGGGGACAAGTATATGTGTCTAGTTGACTGTCTTAATTGGCCTCGTCCTACAGCACATCCCAGTGATCATTAGTGGTCTGAGTGTGCCAGAGGCAATTTTGTTAATTTTCACACTTGTATGGACAGGACTGTGGTTCTTCCTCTCCCAGGCTCCATCAGCTCCACTGACCCTGCCGTGGGGGGACCCAGGTATGACTATTCCTCAAATCTACTGATGAGGCATGTCCTGAGGGAGCTGGACAGCTCCGTCCCCCATGGGGTGTCCTTCATGGGGAGACTGGGAATGGGAATGAGGGGTGTGGGGCAGTGGTGTAGACAAGAGGAGGGTAAAGAAGGGGAAACAGGGAGAGTAAGAAAAACTAGGAACACTCAGGGGCGTGAGTAAGGAGGGGACCAGTTGGACTCTCTGGGATTGATTTGTTCTGTTGTGTGTGACAGTGCTTCCGTGATCACATTTATTCTTGGCACCTTCAACTTGGCATTTCTATCTGAATTGTTGTTTTTGAACAAACGTGTCCTTGTCTTGGCATCTGGCAGCCGGTTCCTAAGGCCGGTCTGATCTGTCGGCTGCCTGGCCCCCCGGGAGACCCCGAGTTGGGTGGACTCTCCCTCCAGGAGCTGACAGGAGGCCGCTGTTTACCAGCCACGGGGGCCTCGGCCGTGGGTCCCGCCCCACCTGTGCTGACCAGCGCGTCGGGCTCCGAGGGCGGCCACTGAGTCTCACAGGGCAGCTCGGTGAGGGTCAGCTCGTGTTTAATCCTGCACGAGGACATGGCGGTATTTACAGTCACCGTCTGAAATGCAATGTTGGAAGCAGAATTATTTTTCAGACCAGCTCCTGTGGTTGAAATTACCCTCTGCCGGCAGTAAAGGGACACCAAGGGTGGGTGAGGGCGAGTGTGGAGTTAGCGGCTGAGCGACGTGCCTGAACTGTCCCCCTCCTCCCACGGGACCCTGACAGTGACGTGAAGGAAGTACGAGTCACCGCAGAGGAAAAGTTTCCCATTTTTTGTGAGTACCCAAGTCTTGTCTGGGGAGACTAAAAGGACCTAAATTAGGAGAAGGTGAGAAGTTTTCAAAAATGCTCGTACTATAGGTGGTGACCCGGAAAAGACCAAGCAGCACTCAGGAATACGGGGGCGCAGGTTTATCATGCTGGCAGACCCGGCGAGTACACCTCTAAAAACCTGGACCCCGAACAAAGAAAACAGGGGCTTTTATACAACATTGCTCAGAAAAAGGAGTAAAGTAACATTAAGGGTAGGAGTTCTGCTCCCAGGCAGGGTCTTATCAGTAACTTACATCAGGGGTGATGTCCATCTGGGATCTTCTTGTCCTTGGTGTGCGGGCCAAGTTTACCAGGGCAAAGGAGACTTATGAGCCGGGGGCCTCATCGCTCTCGTAGCCAAGGCTCTCCTGTTTGAAACCCTTCTTGTTCAATACTGTCTTTACTAGAGAATGTCGACTCTTAAGCCCAAGGACGCTGTTGAGACTGGGGCGGCCCCGGCGTGCGGGGGTAGGGGGGAGGAGATGCTCCGTCCCTGGGCCGGGGCGCCCGCGGGTGGGGGACACTCGCTGCCCAGCGGGACCGTCCTGTGGCCGTCAGTAGGGAGGGCTCTGAAGTTTCTGCCCAACTCCAGGGAATCCTCACTGGCGCCACTTGGGGGACAGATGCTTCGGCCCTATCCACCACCCGTGCGTCCCAGGCCCCCTGCAATCTGCCCGGAGCATGCCCCCTGCCTGCCCCTGGGACCTGCCTGCGGGAACTGGGAACCCGGACCCAGCGGACCTGACACCCCTCCAAGATCAGCACCCCCTTTCCTCCCGCTTCTTGGTGTCGGCAGGGGAGGCGGGGTCAGCGCCCAGGCGGGGTGTCAGAAAGGGAGTGTCAGACCGGACAGAAGCTGCAGTGACTCCGGGGAGTGTCCTCGGGGTCTCCCCATTTCCTGCCGGGCGTCTGCTCTGGGCTGCAGGGGTGAGTGGAAGCTCCTCGTCAATGTCTAAAGAGCCTGTTTCCCCTGGCAGGCGCCTGTTTTGGGGATGACCTCTTCTAAGGCACAAAACCCCTCTCATTGGCCGGGCCACTTGCTCCTACGTGCCCTTGTTCCCCTGTCCTTAGATTTGTGTCCCAAAGGCCATATGAGGTGGTGCCCAAGGGACATCGCCTGTGTCCTCTCTGGTATCTGATTGTTTCGGGTCTTGCCCAACTTTTAACCCATAAACATGACCCACTTCGCTAACTCCAGGGGATACGCGGACACACTGGCGTGAGCTACCCCCCATGAGAAGGGCCCTCAGGGAGGACACAGCAAGGAGGGGGCGAGCGAGAAAGGGCCTCGCCCCGCTGCTGGTGGAGCCTGCGTGGCGCCGTCCTGGGAAATGGTCGGGAGGGGGCTCCGGACCTCAGAGCGAAGCTCCCGCTGGAGGAGACCCTCTGCGGGTGTCTGTCCTGGAGACGCAGACCCCGCAAAGCGACTCGGCTCAGTGTCCACAGCTGCTCCGCCCACCACTGCACCTCGGCTGCCCAGTGGCCGGACAGAGGAGGGACAAAGAGTTGTGGGGACACACTCAGTGGCGTCTACACAGCTGTTGAAAAGGTGACATCGTGTATTTTGGAAAAACATGGATAGACCTTGAGGAGATTTGTGAAGTGAAATGAGCAGATAGTGAGAGGCAGAGAGCAGATGATCTCGCTTGTCTGGGAAGCGAAAACACAGAAAACCTGTGTAACAAATAAGCAAAATAAACTGTGGACCAATTGCAAAAATCTGCTGGTAGCAGAGGGAACAGGAGGGGCACAGAGGTGCAGAAGAAGGGCCTGGCACAGCAGGGCAGGTGTTCAGAAGATACTGAGTGGACACCACCTAGCCCAGGAGCTGATGGACCACAGTGGCCATAATGAAAAGTGTAAATGAGCTAATTCCTTGACCAAGAACAAATGCTAAATTAATGTCACATCACGATAAACCACTACTGAAAAATCCCCTTCCCAATAGACACATAGTGGACTTGTCAAAGGAAAATAGGAAACACATTAACCGGAATCTGACCAGGGAAGGACGTCACAGCCCAGATGGTGAGACTGTGATCTCATCACTGAACGTGATACGGTGATATTAGTGACAATCCTTTGAATGGTTGCTCAAATTTCCCTGAAATGAATGTATCTTTGAGTGATTGTCTATGCAGTTATAGTGGGGAACTTGGGTGGACTCAAGTTTGTGGTTATCGTACATTTTTATTTTAACACTCACATTCATGGACTGAATATGTCACAGTCATTAAGAGAGTTTGGCGACAGGACCTGCCCCAGAGAAAATGCTGAGAGGACGAACATCACACGCCCCGCTCAGGGTCTCAGTATCAGGGAAACAATGATGACAGCCTCTGGCAGTATCGTCAGACACCGCAGACCTACAGGGATGGACACACTGCTGTGCATCAGCTGACGTGATGTTATAAATAAAAGACAACATAACTCCCGAGGTAGAAGAGCAGTGAACTTGTTTTCTACAAGAAAGTGAGGAAGCAGACCTGGTGTAGGACACCAAGATACCACTTGGAAAACTGGGGGATCTAACAATAAACACAACAAAAAATGTCTTAAAAGTCATAAAATTAAAAAGCAGAAATGGGGCCTCCCTGGTGGCTCAGCGGTTAAGCGCTGCGCTGTGGAGCTGTCGGCAGAGGAGACGCGAGTTCAACGCCCGGCCAGGGAGAATCCCACATGGCGTGGCAGACCTCTCCTGCCTTGCCTGCTGCTCCCCTCAGCAGTATATTTCTGATCTGCCTGTTCTGCTACCCACTCTGTCTCTAGTGAACCCTCTCGCCACCCCACGCCTCTGGCCTGTACCCCAGCTTGTATGTATAAATAAAATAAATAAATAAATCTTTAAAAAGCAGAAATGTAGTTGGTCAAAAGCAATCTATTTTTCTAAGAACTATTTCATTTTGAAAACATACATCAAGGGGGTGTAGTCACGTTAGCATCAAAACAGGACGTGACAGAAATTAACATTCCCATCATCACACGAGTCAATCCTTCCACCCTCCCAATTTTAGCAAGATTCAAGTGTCTTTTCTCCTTGTCTTTGAACAGAAACATGAATTACTCTTAAAGGAAGGTGCCCCGTTATAAACATGAGAGTTGGGGGACCCCACTCAACTGTGTGTCCCTCCCCCCCACAAGGTTGGGGACCTCAGTGAACACACAGGCTGCAGGAACCGAGCCCCCACTTGGGGTCCCAAGACCCGCGTGCTCCCCAAGGACAGATCCCCTTTATCACTCCATTTTACATAAATATTGGTGATGTGTGAGCTCTAGAACATTCTTTCTACACCAAATACATGCTTTTAACCATGAGCTGGATTCAGTTTATGAACATTGCACAGGGAGCGGCTCAGCAAAGTTCTGCATTATTTATAAAACTACAGGATTGTATTATTTAGGATTATGGGAGAAAATGCGAATAAATTTCTCCAAAGGAAACAAAGCTAAAGAGAGGAGTCTTTCAACTTTATGATGACCTATCAGAGTAAGAGGGAGAATCTACAGAAATGACAGTGTATAATTTTAGATTGTGATATACCTACTTCATGGAGAATTGGCCCTTTATCAGCCTCCCCACAGCCGTCTTCATGGCCTGGTTCCTCAGGCTGTAGATGACAGGATTAAAGGAGGGGGGCACCATCGTGTAGAACACAGATATGACCAGGTCAGACATGGATGGAGTCCCTGAGGCCGGCTTCAGATAAACAAAGAATCCAGTGAAGACAAATAGCACCACAACCAGCAGGTGGGGAAGGCAAGTGGAGTAGACTTTGGTTTTTCCCTCTGTGGATGGAATCTTCTTGACAGCAGATAAGATGTGCACATAGGACATGATAATAAAAACAAAAGCACAGCTACTCAACCCCACACTAATCATAATGGGGACAAGTTCATTGATTAAATTTTCTGAGCAGGAAATAGCCAATAACTGGGGAACATCACAGAAGAACTGGTGGACCACATTGGACCCACAGTAGGACAAGGAAAAGGTTCCAGCTGTGTTCATCACAGAGATGATGCCCCCACCCAGCCAGGACACAGCTGTCAGCTGCACACACCTGTCCCTGTTCATGATGACCTCGTAGTGCAGGGGGTAGCAGATGGCAGCATAGTGGTCAAGGCTCATCACCGTGAGTAGTGGCAGCTCTGACTCTGCTGAAATGACCAGCATGAAGACCTGGACCACACAGCCAGGGAACGAGATGGAGCTGCTGTGCATCAGAGCGTTGGCAATGGACTTGGGGACCGTGGTCGAGATGAGGCAGAGGTCCATGAAGGACAGATTCCTCAGGAAGAAGTACATGGGTGTGTGGAGGTGCGGTTCCAGGGTGGTGATGACCACAATGAGCCCGTTGCCCAGCAGGGCACACAGGTAGATCAGGGAGAAGAGCAGTGGGTGCAGGAAGCCCGTGTTCCCATGGGTGGGGAATTCCAGGAGGACAAATTCTGTCACCTCCGTGAGACTGGTCACCACTGGAGACATCACCTGTATAAAAAAGAGGAAGAAATGTCAAATCTTCCAATATGAAAGTAGAAGGGGTTATAAACATAGGATAATAATTCAATCTCTATATCATTAAGAACTCTATATAGATTTCATCAAGTCCAATTTCATCATCTGTCTATATGCTTTTTCAACTCTTTTATTTCCATCTCATGTGCATTATTACGTTGTCTAACTTGTTTCTGAAATTTGGTGAAGAACTGAAGATTTCAACTCTCGCCTAGAAAACTTGAGCAAATTTGAATGTCATATCTGTCAACAAACCTGACAGATAGCCCCTCCCCACTGCCCCATCCCTTACTCCCACCTGCTGCCCAGGACCCAGTGTCCCAACCAAGCCCTCCTTGAGAGGTTGTTCTGTCCACAGTCCCAGAGGAAACAGGACCCACACAGAGCACCCTCCACTCCCCCCAGAGAGTCTGTCCCTGCTCCTCCCTGCATGGCCCTCAGTCTGAGAGGCCCCCACAGGGACGGGTGTGAGCAGGTGACGGCAGACATTTCTTGAGTGATATAAAAACATTTATAATGATGAAATAATTTGTGACATATTTCTTCTTGTGCAGAATCACTGACAATCCCTGAGAGGTGGAGTTAGGACAGAGCCAAGGTCCTGTCGCTGAGCAGACAGGTGCCCACACCGTCTCCTCTTGTGTCAGAGCCGTGAAATGGTCAACACTGGCTGTGAAGTTAGAGAATCTCTACCTGACTCTATCTCTGTCATGAGATTTAGCAAACGGCATCACATTCTGATTTTTAGCAATAAACATTATATTTTATTTCCTCAGGAATTCCTTGATTACAATCTAATTCCATTAATGGTTGTTATTTTATCAGTAACCAAAATACAGTCAGGGTGCTGAATGCTAAAATGCCTGCCATAAAGGAATAATGTCGCATCTGCCATTAATCCCTCTAATATATAATTATACTAAAAGTCAACATTTTTTGGTCCCTTTATTAAAGGTGAATATATTTTCTCTCATTGAGACTCACCCCAAGATGATAAGGCAATGGGACACTGAACATCTTTTATACCTCTAGAATGTGCTAATTTTCATTATTTATAAAATGAATATTTTAATTACTGTGATTTCTCAAGTCTAAAATGAATCTTGAAATTTAAAAAATTTCAAGCAAATGATTTCATTCTAAACACTATTTAATAACTGATACCTGCAATCTGGGGGGATCGTCCCAGCTGCCTTGTGGAGTCTCTTCTCTGAGGTTGTCCCATCACAGGACAAAGGGTGTCCCGGCCTCTCACTCCATGGCCACAGGCGTGTGTGGGTCCTCTGAACACTCATAGGATCCACCCTCCATCCTCTGCCACCTCTGTCGACAGAGCAGGGGCCTCAGGGCGGGGCTATTTGACCTCTGGTGCTGGCATCTGTGAGTTGGCCACGTCCGAGACTCCATCCCCCAGGGACTTACTCCAGGGGCACAAGTGTACGTGTCTAGTTGACTGTCTTAACTGGCCTCATCCTACAGCCCATCCCAGTGGCCATTAGTGCACTGAGTGTGCAGGAGGCAATTTTGTCAATTTTTATACCTCTGTGGCTCCTCCCCTGGCCCCATCAGCCCCACTGACCCTTCCATGGGGAGACCCGGGTGTGGCCCTGTCGTAAAAGCCACTGAGGAGACACATCCAGGGGAGCTGGACAGTCTCTGTCCCCCACTGTGTGCTGTTCATGGAGAGACCGGGTGGTGGGTGATGGGAATGGGACAGTGGTGGAGGCAAGAGAAGGGGAAAGAAAAGAGGAAATAGGGAGAGGAACAAAAACCAGGAGCACTCAGATTGTGAGAGTACGGAAGGGGAAGACAACTGAATACTCTGAAATGTGAATTTGTTCCTGTCATGAAACCATCATTTACCTGCTCACATTTATTCTTGGCACCTTCAACTCAGCATTTCTACCTGAATTGTTGTTTTTGAGCGAAGATGACCTTCATCTTAGCAACTCACAGCCTGTTCCTAAGGCCGGTCTGATCTGTCAGTCTCTGGGCCCCGGCGGGGGACCCCGACTTGGGTGGACTCACCCTCCAGGAGCGGACAGGCGGGCACTGTGGACTGGCCACGGTGTTCTCGGCCCATGGTCCCGTCCCGCCTGTGCTGTCCCAGCGCGTCCCAGCCCACGAGGGCGGCCACTGAGTCTCACGCAGCAGCTCAATGAGAATCAGCTCGAGTTTAATCCTGCACAAGGGACATGGCGGTATTAACAATCACCATCTGGAAACGCAATATTGAAAGAAGCATTGTTTTTCAGACCAAGCTCCTTTGGTTGAAATTCGCTCTGCTGTCAGTAAAGGGACATGAGGAGGGTGTCAGGGTGAGTGTGGAGTTAGCGGATGTGCAACGCACGCTGGATAATCCCCTCCCCCACGGAACCCTGATAATAAATTGATGAAAGTTCATTTCATCCCTGAAGGAAAGGTTTCCCACTTTTATGTGCGTTCCCAAGTAGTGCTCTGGGGAGACTAAGAATGACCTAAATTAGGAGAAGGCTGAGAACTTTTCAAAAAGGCTTACCCTGCCATTGCTAGAAAATGGGGATATTTAAGCCCAAAGGACTCTGGCGAGGACGGGGCAGCCCTTGTGTGTGGGAGGAGAGCCTGGTGGGGGCCTGGGCATGGCCAAGCCCGCTGGTGCCCTCACTCAGTACCCTGGACAGAGGAGGAATAAATAGTTTTGTGGACCCACTCAATGGAGTACTACACAGCTGTTAAAAAGATGAAATTGTGTATTTAGGGACAACATGGATGAAACTTGAGGAGATGTGTGAAGTGGAATGAGCAGAATGTGAGAGGCAGAGAGGGGATGGTCTTGCTCCTCTGGGGATAGAAAACACAGAAAACCTGTATGATAAATAGGGCAAAATCAAATGTGGACCAAGTGCAAAAATCTGCTGGTAGCAGAGGGAACAGGAGGAGCGCAGGTTGCGGAAGGAGGGCCTAGCACTGCAGGGCAGGTGTTCAGCATATGCTGAGTGGACACGACCCAGCCCAGAAGCTGATGTGACCACAGTGAACATAATGAAAAGTATAAATGAGCTAATTCCTTCATCAAGAACAGATGCTGAATTAACGTGATGTCACGATGAACCACTATGGAAAAAATCCCCTTCCCAACAGACACGTAATGGATTTGTCAAAGGAAAAATACAAAGGACATTAACTGGAATCAGAGCAAGGAATAACATCACAGCCCAGGTGATGGGACTGTGATCTCATCACTGAATGTGATACAGCAAAAATACCAATTCTTCTGAAAAAGAAATGTGTACTAGTGTCTTAAAAATTATTTATTCTTTTCCATTTTCAGCACCCATGACTCTGCAGTTAAATTACAACTGTTGTTATATTTAAATAGTTTTACTTTAAATCCTAACAAATAGAGAGATTATTAGGGTTTCTGTAGGGCTGTCATATTACTTGGGTTTTGTTATCACAATTTAATGATGTCATGTAATTGGGAAAATATGTTTAATCTGTTTTGAATTTTTCTTCTGTATGTTGTGAGACAGTGACCTAATTTCATTATATTGCATGTGGTTGTTCACTTTTCCCAGCACCATTTCCCCATTTTCCTTGTTCTAGTCCATACTCCTGCTCTTTTGTCATGGATTAACTATCCATCTAGATGTGTGTTTATTTCTGGGCTCTAATTACATTCCATCGGGCGGGGGTGTGTCTGTTTTTGCCCCATTACCAAGCTGTTTTAACTATTATAGCTTTATTGCATGGACTGAAGCTGGAAGTGTGCTGCCTCCATTCTTCCTCATTTTTCTCAGGATTGCTTTGGCTGTTCTGGATCTTTTGTAGTTACGTATGCATATCAGTAATGTTTCATATCTTTGAAGAATGCCAATGATCTTTTTATTGGGATTGCATTGTATCTGTAAATTGCTTTGGGTCTCATGGGGATATTGTAATGTTGATTATTCTAAGTCATGGTCAGGGAATGTCTAACTATTCCTTTGTCTTTTCTATTTCTTTTAACAATGTCTGAATGTTTTCTTTGTGTCTTCAACTCCTTTGTTTGGTTTACTCCTACCTACTTAGTTTTATAAGTGGGATTGTTTCCTTAATTCTTCTCTTCTAGGTCATTATTTACATATAAAAAGGCAATTAATTTTTGTGTGTTGTTTTTGTAAGCTCTGACTACACTGAAGTGGCTTATTGATTTAATTTGTTTTTCCAGTGGAGTTGTTAGTGCTCAGCATATATTATGCTATCCACAACAGGTCTAATTGTGTTTAAATGTTTAAATTCATACAATCTTGAGACAGTTAATGTCTTATTAATTCAAAAATTTTAGTTATGCTATACAAAACTTGAAAACGTAGACAATGAATAGTCTCAATATATGTATATAATGGTCTGATATTCCATCTTCTTAGTTCAATACATGTATTCAATTCTCATTATATCCCATAAATTTTATAGACCAATAAACAATGACAGTATCAAGAATTAATATTAACAAAGATATTTATCATCAGAAAAAATAAAACTGTGAATGATTTAAAAGAACAGTAGCAAGAGTCAGCTCAGGATTTCAAAGTTCTTGATTTTGCCATCTTTTCTTTCCATTCCTGGCCTCCAAATTCCCCTTGTGCCCACAGGGAGTTCACCTGGGCTGGAGGCAGGTCAGTCAGATGAGCCACTCACAGGGCAAACTGTTTGAGAATGTGAAATGATCTGATATCGATTGGAACTGCATTTTATTATGAAGTATTTAGGTGTGAAATCTTGAAATATTGGACATCACGGACAGGAAAGCAAAGGTCTAGTGCAGTCAGCAGACGCAGAGCTGAGGCCAGACAGGGCCACACACACAGGGAGTTCACCTGCCCAAATGTAAATCTTCTTCCGATTCTTTGCATCTTTACATCTACACTATATGATTGTGTTATTTTATTGCAAATCCAACGAATTTTCTCATTAAGACATGTCAATACGGAAATGTAGACTCTCTGGTGAGATTTCCCTGATAATAGACCAGATATTGTCCCCAATTCCCAGGAACTGACATAATTAAATAAATGGGGACAGAGCCTCCCTGGTGGCGCAGCAGTTAAGCGCTCCGCTGTGGAGCTGTCGGCAGCGGCGATGCGAATTCGACCCTCAGCCAGGGAGAATCCCACATTGCGCGGCAGACCTCTCCTGCCTCGCCCGCTGCTCCCCTCAGCAGTGTATTTCTGATCTGCCTATTCTGCTCCCCGCTCTGTCTCTGGTGAACCCTCTCACCGCCCCACACCTCTGGTCTGTACCCCAGCTTGTATGTATAAATAAATAAATCTTAAAAAAAATTAAAAATAAATGGGGACAGTAGTAAAGTGGGGTGTAATGTTGTGAATGCCATTACTCACCTAATTCTGGAAATATTAGAACACGGTGTAGTCCACTAGCTATTATTTTGTTTTCAACATTAAAGCTTCCTAAGTTCTCTTATTGTTTCACAAAACACCCTGCCCAAATATTTTGGTAAAATTTTAGTAATTACTGCACACGAAATTAACAGCTCACACTCACTGTCTTCCTTCTGGTCCCACTGTGTGCTGAGTGTGTTTCATGTCCAGTGAGTGCGGCTCTCCACACCAGGGCTGACAGGGCGTCTCTGTCAAGTCACCTGTGAGCTCCTGATCCACAGTAGGTTGTGATTGCTCAGATTCTAACTTGGATCCCAAGACCTGATTTATGCCACGGAGGCCTCACGAAGGTCATCTGTCCTAATCGTGGCCTTTCATCACACACGTGACCAAGATGGTCAGTGACATTAAAGGAGAAGCTCCTTACAGGCAGGAGACACTGACCCAGCTAGAGAACTTCTGCTGAAACTGAGATGAAACCAACCATTTTCTTCCTAGGCAGAGAGCTGCAGAAATGAAGAACAGCAAAAGTGGCTGAGTTCAATTCCCTCTAGTAAACATGCAATATCACAAAGTACCTAAGTCATAAGAAGAGGAACAATTAAAGCTAATAGAGTATGTGAAGTAATCTTAAATATAATTTGAAAATAAGTAGGTATTTTTAAATTAGGGGGCTTCCTTTGTGGTGCAAAGGGTTGAGACAGCACTATGAAGCTATCCGCCGCCACTGCAGCACAAGTTCGAACACCAGCCAGAATGCTGACACACAGAGTGCAGCAGACCTCTCCTGCCTTCTCTCTGCTGCCTCAGCGGTGTGTTTCAGTGGAAACAACTGTCCTGCTCCCTGCTCTGTCTCTGGTAAATCTGGTTACCCTCTCACCCCTGGTCTGCACACCAGCTCTTGTATGCATAAACAAATAAATCTTAAAATATTCTCTTAAAAAGTATACATTTTTAAATTATAAAATGGAATATATGTAATTATAAGAATATAAAGAGGTATGTAATGTGAACATTTAAAGTGAATGTCTTGTAATGCAGTCATGAACTCATCTTATCTATTACATTTTGGCGAGTGTCCCGTTCATCAGTCTCCCCACAGCCATCTTCATGGCTTGGTTTCTCAGACTGTAGATGATGGGATTAAAGGTGGGGAGCACCGCTGTGCAGAACATAGAAATGACCAGGTCAGACATACACAGAGTCCCTGAGGTTGGCTTCAGATAAGCAACAAATGCAGTGAAGACAAATAGCACCACAACCAGCAGGTGGGGAAGACAAGTGGAATAGGCCTTGGCCCGACCTTCTGTGGATGGAATCTTCCTGACAGCAGAGAAGATGTGGACATAGGAAATGACAATGAATATAAAACAGAAGGAATCCATCACCATACTAGTCACCATGGGTACAAGTTCATTGATTAAATTTCCTGAGCAGGAAATAGCCAGTAACTGGGGAATGTCACAGAAGAATTGATGAACCACGTTGGACTCACAATAGGACAAGGAGAAGGTTCCGGAAGTGTTCATCACAGCGAGGATACACCCACCCAGCCAGGACACAGCTGCCAGCTGCACACACCTGTCCCTGCTCATGATGACCTCATAGTGCAGGGGGTGGCAGAGGGCAGCATAGCGGTCAAAGCTCATCACTGTGAGCAGGTGCATCTCTGTCCCTGCTGAAATGACCAGCATGAAAACCTGGAGGACACAGCCAGGGATCGAGATGGAGCTGCTGTGAGTCAGAGTGTTGGCAATGGACTTGGGGACCATGGCCGAGATGAGGCAGAGGTCCGAGAAGGACAGATTCCTCAGGAAGAAGTACATGGGCGTGTGGAGGTGTGGGTCCAGGGAGGTGATGACCACAATGAGCCCATTCCCCAGCAGGGCACACAAGGAAAGCAGTGAGAAGAGCAGTGAGTGCAGAAAGCCCATGTTCCCGTTGGTGTGGAATCCCAGGAGGACGAATTCTGTCACCTCCATAAGATTCACCCCCCTGGAGACATCAGCTGCATCAAAAGTCTAGAGGAATAAAATGTGGTCACCATCTGTCAGAGCTGGACATGCGTCGTTTATCTGCACATGGCCAGCACTGTCCTTTCCCCTCTTGGTTATTCTACAGGCCCTGCTGAGCGTCTTCACCTCACAAGGACCCCAGTTCCTGCTCTGCTTGACCTCTGTGGCCTCAGTGACTGGAACATGCCACCATTGTCCACAAGCCTGTGACGATGCTGAGGGCAGAGAATCTACTGACTCAGCCACTGAGCAAAGTCTCTTCCCAGACTCACTGCTTCAGGGATGCCGTCCCCAACACTGAGCCGCCCTCCTCTCCTGTCACTGAGCCCCCAAGTCAGCTCACCTTCCAGGAGCCGGTACCTCAATGAGCCTTAGGGAACCTGAATGAGCAAGGATGACCCCAAATCCAGTCAGCGAGGTGTTCCAGGTGCCAAGTCCCCGCAAACCTCCACACAGGCCCAGCTCACAGGCACACAGTTGGAGACTCAGTGGGCATGGACCCCTGGGATCTGTTCCTGGCTCTCAGCACCCACATTATTCAGTACAGAATTGGGTGGGGTGTGCCCAGCGCCCTGTGTCTCCTGTCGGACATCTGTCTGTCCCCTGCTCCTGCATCCTATGAGCTGGGGGTGACCTCCTGCTCTGCTAACCCCGGTCATTGTCTGCCTGCCCGCCCGTCCTCTGAGGAGCTAAGATAGTTTTTCCTCCAGCTCTTACAGTAATATAAAAATTTTTCAATATGTATGTGTGTATAATTCCAAATAATTTACTAGAAACAAGGAAATAAATCATGATATGATGTGCTCAAAATTTTGACATCTGTTGAGTCATTTAAATACAAATTTAAAGTGATAAAGCACTTTCACATGTGTCTCCTCCTGGCACTATTTTGAGTTCTCTGACTTTACAGTGTCACCAGCACCCTGAGTGACGGATTTGGGGAAACACCCAAGTTCATGTCCTTAAACAGTCAGATGTCCACCCTCAGTACAGCCATGATGTCAACATTTTGCTCTGAAGGTTATTGAATTCCCACTTACCTCATATCTGTCATCATGTTTAGGACAAAAAGGAATAACACTCTGATTTTTAATAATAAGTGTTATTTTTAATATCCTCTGGAATGTCATCGTTACAATGAAATTCCATTAATTTGTGATTTTATTTAGTACCCAAAATGTACTCAATGCGTTGAATGAAAATATCCTCGTTATGAAGAAAATGTGACCATAACATAAAGCAAAATCTTCTAGTATCATCAATGAATTAAAAGTCCATATGTTTGAACATGTTAAATAAAAATAGAATACTTTTTCCCTCATGAAGACTCTTTGCAGGCGATTTGGCAGTGCAACATTGAGAAACGTGTGCACCTTCAGAATTAATAGTTTTCATTATTTATAAAATGAATATATTTAACTGCTAGGCTTTCTGAAATCTAAAATGAAGCTTTAAATCCAAAAATATTCAAGTTAGAATGGATTCTCCTCTGATCACAGTTGGTAGCAGATACCTGCAATCTGGGGAATGTCCCAGCTGCCTTGTGGAGTCTCTTCTCTGAGGTTGTCCCATCACAGGACAGAGGGTGTCCCGGCCTCTCACTCCGTGGTTGCAGGCATGTGTGGGTCCTCTGAACACTCACAGGATCCACCCTCCATCCTCTGCCGCCTCCGTGGACAGAGCAGGGGCCTCAGGGCAGGGCTATTTGACCCCTGATCCTGGCGTCTGTGAGTTGGTCACTGTCCAAGACTCCGTCCCTCAGGGAATTTAATTCAGGGGGGCAAGCATATGTGTCTAGTCAACTGCCCTAATTGGCCTCGTCCTACAGCACATCCCAGTGAGTAATTAGTACACTCAGTGTGTGAATGTAATTTTGCTTGTGGTTTTCACCTGTATGAAAATGAATATAAAAATCCTCATTTCCAGGTTCCATTATCATTGTTGTGTCTACTGTGGCTGGCACCATCATTAAAAGCAATGGAATGAGTCCATGTCCCTATAGTCCTGTTATAAGTGAAACCATTTGATGTTTTTCTCTTTCTTTCTGGCTTGTTTCGCTGAGTATGATCTCCATCCATGTCACTGCAAATTGCTTGTGTTTATCTTCTTTGAATGCTGAATAGTATTCCATTGTGTATATGTACCACATCTTCTTCATCCATTCATCTATTTTTGGACATCTGGGTTGTTTCCATACCTTTGCTATTGTGAACAGTGCCACAATGAACATATGGGTGCATGTATCCTTTTAGATTAGTGTTTTTGTGTCCTTTGGGTAGATTCCCAAAAATGGTATTGCTGGGTGGTATGGAAGCTCCATGTTTAGCAGTTTGAGGAATCTCCATGCAGCTTTCCATAGTAGTTGGACCAGTTCACATTCCCACCAGCAGTGTAGAAGAGTTCCTTTTTCTCCACATCCTTTCCAGCATTTGTTATTGCCTATATTTTTAATGTGTGCCATCCTCACAGGTGTGAGGTGGTATCTCATAGTGGTTTTGATTTGCATTTCCTTGATTATAAGTGATGCTGAATATTTTTTCATATACCTGTTGGCCATTTGTTTTTCTTCTTTGGAGAAGTGCATTTTTAGCTCTTCTGCCCATTTTTTGACTGGATTATTGGCTTTGTTTTTGTTGAGTTGTGTGAGTTCCTTGTAAATATTTGTTATCAGTCCTTTATCGGTTGTATTGTGTGCAAAGATCTTTCCCCAGTTGGTAGAGTGTCTGTTTGTTTTGGTTAATGTCTCTTTTGCTGTAGAGAAGCTTTTTATTTTGATGTAATCCCACCTGTTTATCTTGTCCTTCACTTCCTTCACTTTGGGGGATGTGTCTTTAAAGATTTTGCTGAGATGTATGTCATGTAGAGTTTTGCCTATATTTTCTTCTATAAATTTTATGGTTTCAGGTCTTACATCCAGGTCTTTTTATCCCTTTTGAGTTGGCTTTTAGCAGGGTGTGAAGTAGTAGTCTAGCTTCATTTTTTTGCATGTGCTGTCCAGTTTTCCCAGCACCATTTATTGAATAGACTGTCCTTGTTCCACTGCATTTTCTTTGCTCCTTTGTCAAAGATTAGTTGTTCATAGATATGAGACTTTAATTCTGGGTATTCTATTCAGTTCCATTGGTCTTTGTGTCTGTTTTTGTTCCAGTACCATGCTGTTTTAATTGTTATGGCTTTGTAGTATAGTTTGAAATCAGGGAGTGAAATTCCTCTGTTTTCTTTCTTTCTAGTCAGGAGGGCTTTAGCTATACAGGGTTTTTTGTGGTTCCATATGAATTTCATCAGTATTTGATCTATTTCTTTGAATAATGTTATTGAGATTTTTATTGGAATAGCGTTATATCTGTAAATTGCTTTTGGGAGGATTGCCATTTTGATAATGTTAATCCTTCCAATCCATCAGCAGGGGATGTCTTTCCATTTTCTTGTGTCTTCTTGTATTTCTTTCAACAGTGTTTTATAGTTTTCTTTGTATAAGTCTTTTATGTCTTTTGTTAGATTTATTCCCAGATATTTGATTTTTTTGGTTTCAATTTTGAAAGGGATGGATTTCTTAATTTCTTCTTCTTCAGATTGGGTGTTTGCATATAGGAAGGCTACTGATTTTTTTGTGTTGATTTTGTATCCTGCTACTTTACTGAACTGGTCTATAATTTTGAGTAGTTTTTCTATGGAGTTTTTAGGGTTTTGTATATATATTATCATATTGTCTGCAAACAGAGACAGTTTAAGTTCTTCTTTTCCTATTTGGATTCCTCAAATGTCTTTCCCTTGTCTTATTGCTCTGGCGAGGACTTCCAGTATTCCACTGAAAAGCAATCGTGAGAGTGGACATCCTTGCCTTGTTCCTGATCTTAGTGGAAAGGCCTTCAGCTTCTCTCCGTTGAAGATATTGTTGGCTGTGGGTTTGTTGTATATGGCTTCTATTATGTTGAGGTATGTTCCTTCTATCCCAAGGATTTCAAGGGCTTTTATCATCAATGGATGTTGCACTTTGTCAAATGTTTTCTCAGCATCTATTGATATGATCATATGGTCTTTATTTTTCTTTTTGCTGATGTGTTGTATTACATTGATTGATTTTCGGATGTTGAACCATACTTGTGTCCCTGGAGTAAATCCCACTTGGTCCTGGTGTATTATCTTTCGGATGCATTGTTGGATCCTGTTGGCCAAATTTTGTTAAATATTTTTGCATCAGTATTCATTAGGGAGATTGGTCTGTAGTTTTCT
>PVIJ01016014.1:0-34239 GCA_004024925.1 Scalopus aquaticus
GGACACAAAAACACTAATCCGAAAGGATACATGCACCCGTATGTTCATTGCGGCACTATTCACAATAGCAAAGGTATGGAAGCAACCCAGATGTCCAAAAATAGATGATTGGATCCAGAAGATGTGGTACATATACACTATGGAGTACTATTCAGCATGGAAAGAAGATAAACACATGCAATTTGCCGCAACATGGATGAAATTGGAGGGAATCATACTCAGTGAAATAAGCCAGAAAGAAAAAGAAAAATATCGAATGGTTTCACTTATAACAGGACTATAGGGAGGCCGGGTGGGAGAGAGACACTCAGCGGTGGGGGAGGGGGGAGGGGAGGACAAGGGCACAGGATGGAGGAGAGGAGAATACAGGGGACCGTGGAGATGGATCACGGGTGAATTGGTGGTGGGCTGCCCAAGGGGAATACAAAATGTAAAAGACATAAATAACAATTAAAAAAAAATGGAAAAAAAAAAAAAAGAAAGAATGGTTTTGGGAAAGGCTAGGGATGAAGTTGGTCATCTCCACTTGGAGGATATAGACAACCCAGATTGGAAGAAGCTGTCCCTATTGTAGGCCCTAACTGGGATCCCAATCATGGAGGTATGCAAATGCTGGAACATTAGTAAAAGTGCTTGTTAGTATGGCTAAGGCAGGGGATTCCAAACGGAAAGGTTTTGGTAGGTTGAGGAGGTTCATCAAAGGGCCAAAGAGGATCCTTCAGAATTTTTAGAAAGAATAATGCAGGTGTATAACACATACAGGCATAGACTCTGGAGCTCCAGAGAATGCTAGAATGGTTAACGTGGTTACCTGTCACGGTGTGCTCCAGTATAAGAAGGAAGGTGAATAAGGTCAACGGTGCTGCAGAATGGAAAGGACTCTTTCCCAGTTAGTGGACATAGAGTGTAGCGTCTAGAATGGAAGAGGCAGAAGGAGACCTAGACCTGCAGTGGTATTTGTAGAAAGGTGAGACAGGGCTGGATTCAGAAGAAGGAGGGAGGGACAAGAAGAGAACCTCGAAGCTCAGAGCAATGTGCTTACTGGCCAAGAGGCCACTGGAGGGCAGATGTCCTTGGATTGCTGCCACAGCACACCTGTAGCCATGTTTCAAAACGCCTTTGAAGCAGCAGCACAGAAAATGCAATCCTATAACACCACAAAAAGAGTAAAAAGGAAACTTTGTCCAGTTTGCCACCTACTAAGTTTCTGAAAAATATGTTGATTCTAAATATGAAATGACACCATTTTGGCAAAATAAGGAATGGAAAAATTTTTCTAATACTCGGCTTTCTAGAAACCAATAGGAAGTACCTATTCTCATGAAAGGCATAATGGATGAAGCGCGGCTTTCACTGACCTAAGAGTGTTTACAATACGTAAGCATCAACATAAATTCCCAAGCAAATATATTGAAAGTGCATTCATTGAAATGGCAAATGCATGTGAAGTTCAATGGCAAAACGAAATCTTTCCTTGAACTCTCCCAACTACAATGATCTCATTTGTCCACTTGACTTCAGCAATTACAGTTTTCACATAAACTAAATAGGCTCCGAAGGGATGAAAATCTTCATTCTGCCTGTGTCAATCAATCCAGATGTGAGTTGCAGAGGTGTAGGGAAGAGTGGGTTGTATGATCCGTTGTTTAATGAGATATAAATCATTGCTCTGACTTCCTGCTGCCGCAGCATGCTAAACTGACGTCCACGGGCTCTTGTCATTTGCTCATCATGTTCTTCAGGCCTTTCACGCCACAAGATTAAATTTCATAAGGGTAAGACATGTCTTTCATTCCCAGCATCTTTCAAAATACCAGCGACTCAGTAAAAGTGTGTTAAACTAATGATTCAAATCTTCAGTTTACTAATTAATGTAATTCCAGGAATGTTAGTGAAGAAAAGCAGCATGTGATGGGAAAATCAAGTTTACATACCTCACTGAAATCATAGATACAGCAGCAGAATTCCCTAAATTGTTGTTACTTTCAGAACACACTTTTGAGCTGTGTTCATCTCTATTGATGGGCTATTTTGAATGACCTGCCTTCTCTACCTGCTGGATTCCCACCTACCTGAAACATCAAATCTGGTTTCTCATTCCCAGGTTATCAGCCTCCTAGATCCCAGATATTTGGCTGGTTTCTGATATCAGGTTTTACAAAAGCCTGTGTAACTGCCAGGCAGGTTCTGAGTGACTGCATTTAAATCTTAGCTACTGCGATAGCCTACTACATGTTAGCATTACACCCCTAAAGCTGAAGCAGTCATCTGTTTCTTATTTCCCTAGATACACTGTAACCACTTAGGGTAGCATAAAACGTGAATTATTTTATCTCCAGTGTCCTCAAGAAATATATGATAAACTTATATCTAAAATACTAGTAAAAGACTACATATGATGTGATTATACAAAAACCTGATCACCAGAACTAGAAATGACATTCTCAAAATGTCATTTTCCAATAATTTATCCATCAATAGTATAAATAATTACCTCTGGTGATATGTAATCATTATTAGTTTTTTAATTTTGTACACAAAGCAATTGAGAGAAACAAGATCATTTTCCCCATCTTCTCAGAAAGATAGCAGTTGTAACATTTAACAAACTCGCTCTCAAGAAAGAGCCCACTTACTTCCATCCAAAAAAGATTTGAAGTGACACAAAACAAAAGGAAAGAAAGAACTAATGTTTTCTGAGAACCTAAAAGGGGCTAGACACTGTGTTAGGAACTCAGATAACAGTTAAAGCAACGAGGGGAATAGTACTGTTCTCATTTCACAAATAAGAACAGCGAGACACAGACTAGTTTTGTTCCCAAGATCACATAATTAGGAAGGATTAAAACCCAAATTTTTTCAGATTTCAATCAAGTCTTTCCAACTCCAAAGTTAATGTATGCTGACATCTTTATAACAAAACCAGAAAGTATAAAATCCAAAAGAAATTAAAACACTAACAACAAAAAGGCAAGTTAGAGAAAGCTAGAGAATGAGAAAGTAAATATTCAAGTATGTATATAAACTTACTGCATTTTAACCCAATTCTTAGCCCTACACTGTCAGTCAAGGCAAAGAGAAATCACAGGGGTAACAGCTCTCATTTACCTGATAAAAGGAGAACTATTAATTTACCAAGAAGGAGAAATAGCTCAGGAGTTCTAAGAGGAAGGTCTTATGTAAGGTCACACACAGAACCTCCCATAATACAATCCACTTTCTCTGGAACAGTTTTTGAAAGACTGCAGAGATGTCACTCACACAGCTATTTCCCACACGAGCCCCCTTCTGTAGCCAGGTACAGGCAAGGCAAAATAGCGTGCTACTGGCATAACTGAGGAAAAAGAACGAGATGATGTCACCAGACAAAATATCAGCCTCCTCAAATCACTACCTGTGTCTTCCCCTAGCATCCCACATTCATTAGCAAAACCCCTTTCTGACAGCATGGAAGAAGGAGCCTGCTGCTGTTCATCCTTAAGGTCTTTGAGCCCATCTGTCAATCATCAAATATTTACCAATAAGGTCACATTACGCCAAGGTCTAAATCAGGGACATGTGATCTTAGCGAAATGATGCACTCTGGTGAAATCTGCACTCTGCTGGAGGAAACAAATCACTGTGATACAACCATACTAACGTTCAAGTTGCAATGAGAGTTACAAAGTCATCACAGAGTGCTCTGAGCCGGAGACAGCCCAGAGCAGAGGCAGGGAGCAGGCTAAGAAAGGCATCTCTGGAAAAGTGGCCAAAGAGCTGAGCTCTCCCTAGCTTTTGTTCAGCACAAAATTAGCCATCGACATACGTGGCTTCATGAAGTATCCTTAGTACACAGCCACATCAGGGACCATGAGATATGTAAAACAGCCTAACACACATATCTTGGAAGAAACTGAAATTCAATTAGAAAAGATGCGTCTATATGAGAAGCTGATAATACAAGGATGCATTAGAGAAGCAGCAACGAAGTGGCAGAGATAAGTGACAATGAATAAAGGAATCGATAAGCCGTAAAGAGCTGGATTAGCCCAGAAAGAGTCCTCAGGACATAATGTGAAAAGGAGTTGGGTAACAACGGTTTGAAGTGCTTCTGTCTAAAACACATAATAAGAAATACATTTTATACCCTAGTTCAATATAAATAAAACTAAAATTGAAATATATTGATTATTAACACATCAAACTTCAAGTTTTATGAAACAAAACTTGTTCTCACATCACAATGCACATTGAATGTTTCTGTTCAGTTTTATATAAAGTTGGTTTTTCTATTTTCTGGTCACAGCCCCCTAAATTAAGTTCATTCCCCACTAGTGTATCCCAACCTAACATGTGAAATTTCTGCAGCAGAAAGGATTTCTCCACAAAGCAAAGGCCCATCACAAAGAAAAGGAAACCAAAAAGTCATGACTTGCCTCCTGCAAAGGTGGTCCAGGCTAACACAACCTCTAACACCTCCACCACCTCCTGCCTCTCCTCAGCTCCACTCACTAGCCTTTGGCTTCACCACATACTGGCAGTATAACCTTCTCTAGGACAGGTTCCCTCCCAGCCCTCCCCCCTCCCAAAGCCTCCCCCACTGCCAGCAGCATCACCCCCATTCTTAGTCAAATGGGTGACACCTTACAGGAAGATGAGGGAAACTTGCTATCAGAGATTGTGAGGCAGGCACTCTGGAAGGTGCCAATCATAAATTCCACCAAAGTTGACATGGGGCCGGCGGTGGGTGGTGGGGGATGGTTGGCGGGGAGGGGCTCATTATAACGCTAAATACAAAAATTCCCAACTCTGGGCGGATTTGGCCTCCATTTTCTGACCATGTGACCTATGATGACTCATATACAGCAACTGCAGGGGCACCAGAGAAACACCACCCCAGTAATACAAAAAGGAAACTGACCAACTGTGACATTGTTTTGTTTGCTTCTTGCTAAAGGCCCTGATCTCTATAAAAATCAAGCTAAGTCTTTAATCAGGGAGCCTCCTTCTAAGGGGTCTCCCTGGAGCTTGGCTCTTGCTCCGTCACTTATAATAAAGCCTAGTGCTCTATGTCTAGGGTCATTGCTATGTTCCTGAGGAAAAGTCTCTAGGACCCTCAGGAAGCTGCCTGCCCACAGCAGTTTTCCAGGAACAATATGACGGACTCAAAATCCCAGGTTAGACATACATTGTAGTCCAGAGGCTACCCAAAAACAGAAGAAAGTTATCCATTAACCCAGGATGTTTCTGTATAAGCATTCATTTTACACCCAATTAAGTTTTCCAAGGTCGGTGCTTTTATAATTGATCAGGCTCCAGTTACTAGAGATGGAAGGACATATCAGGCACAGCCAGTTACCCATTTTCCACAAATTCTATGGTGATCTCTCACCAATACCACCAATGTGGATATACTTTTCCTCTAGAAAAGAGAGCTATTCTTTGGCCATGACTATTCTGAAATCCTTCCTCTTGTGAAGCATAGACAATGAAACCCGCAAAAATCTGACCCATAGCTTTGACCTGAGAACCCAAGCAGGATAGTGCCATCACTAGCAAGTTCAAAAATATTCTGCAAGAATATGAAAAAAGACTTTTCCAAAGAAGACATACATGTGGTCAACAGCCAGGAGAAAAGACACTCATCATTTCCTATTACTATGGAAATGCAAATCAAAACAGCAATGAAATATCACCTCACACCTGTGAGAATGACAGTTACCCAAAAGACAAGAAACAAGTGCTGGAGAGGATGTGGAGAGAAGGGAGTGCTTACGTACTTTTGGTGAGAATGTAAGTTGGTGCAGCCACAAGGGGAAGCGGTATGGAGAGTCCTCAAGAAATTAAAATTTGAAATTCCATGGTATCCAGTTATCCCACCTCTGGATTTTTACCTGCAAGATTAAAAAAAAAAAAAACTGATATTTCAAGAGATACATGCATTTCCTTGTCTATAACAGAATTGTTTACAATAGCTAAGAACTAGAAACAACGTAAATGCCCATGGATTGAGGAATGAATAAAGATATGGTATATCGACACACTGGAATACCATTCAGCTTTCAAAAACAAAAAAAGATGAAATCCTGCCATAGATGAACCTGTAGGGAATTATGCTCAGTGAAATAAGTCAGACAGAAAAGTAAAATACATTTCACAGATGTCATATTTAGAGAAAACAAAGAGATGAACTAAGTAAAATAAACTTTTAGATCATAAGACCAATTAGCCATTAGAAGGGAGATGTGTGTTGGGAGGGGTAAATCAGGAGAAAGGGGGCAATGGTGTGGTGAAGGGTAGATTTGGACTTGAAGTGGTGAGTTTGTTTTGTTTTGTTTTGTTTTTAAGATTTATTTATACATACAAGCTGGGGTACAGGCCAGAGGCATGGGGCGGCGAGAGATTCACCAGAGACAGAGAGGGGAGCAGAACAGGCAGATCAGAAATACACTGCTGAGGGGAGCAGCGGGGGAGGCAGGAGAGGCATGTGGGATTCTCCCCGGCTGGGCATCGAACTCACGTAGCCGCTGCCAACAGCTCCACAGCACAGTGCTCAACCACTGCGCCACCGGGGAGGGCCCTGAAGTGGTGAGTTTTATGTAGTTATTTACACAGTGATGTCAACCATGAACACCTAGAATTTACATCAGTTATAGTGTATTTTTACTCTTCCAATAAACAGAGTGACTTTGCAGACAATTCCCAGTTTCTCTGTGGGGAAAAGACATTGTTTAGAAAATAAAATATTAGCTCAATACAAAATAATCTTCAGTCTGAATCAAGCAGGGAACAGGTGAGAAATGTATCCACTGCCTTTGTGGATACAAATGATGAAAAAGCATTTATTGATTAGGTTTCAAATACCGATCAAAATTGATAAGTACATATTTCTCATTTTGCCTCATTGGCAAGCCTCCTTTAAGAATCTGAAAGCATGGCCATTGGCCTCCCCTGGCAGACAGAGGGATGTTAATAACCCAGGAAGCGAGAAGCCAGAGGAATTGCAGAATTGCTCAGGGAACACACTGTCTCTATGGCCCTGGTTCTCCCCCAGCGTTGACCCCTCTGGGGAGATCAGACTTGCCTGGGGGGTATGTTGGGGAGGGGGATTGTAAGCTGAAGTGTACTGCTGCTTTAAAAATAAAAAAGGCATTTCCAGCTCTGCAGCTAAACCAGAAAGGCCACGGTGGTCACTTCTGTCCAGGCTTGGCCCCACCAGCTCCAGGGCAGCAGCGTCCCCTAGAGTCCGTGTTCTCCTCAAAATGAACCTTCAAAGAGGCCCCAATTTTAGGAGCAAGGAGTAAGAGGGTCTCCCCGGCACCCAGAGCATGAAGCTATCTGTGGGGTCTCAGGGACTCCAGAACCTGCTACTAGATTTGAATCAGCTCTGATTCTTCTTTGCTTACAATCCGTCAAAGATAGAGGTGAGGTAGTGACACTTCCTGAATCTCGCCTCTGAGTAGCTGCGAGCCGGCTGCGCCTCGGGGTCCAGCTTCTGGAGGGAAACGAAGCTCGTTCACTTACCCGGACTTGGCGGCCGTGTCCAGCAGTGGCCGGTCTGCGGTGGGGAGGCACGCGCTGCCTGACATCTCTTGTGGAAAGGCCTGGGGAGCTGCGTCTCCCGGGCTCTAGGAAGGGTGGTCTGTGCGTTTACCTAAGGCAAGGTGGGGTTCGCAGGGAGCCCTCGACGGGGAGTCTAGGCCTACGCTGTGCTGCGCTCCCGGGGTGGGATTCGCTGCAGGAACAAGACCTTCGTGACCGCCCCCCCCCCCAGCAGACCGCGTGGCTCGGGCCGCCTCCTGGGGTGCAGTCTGCAGCGGGGTGGCTGTGGAGCCGCAAAGTGGGTGGCGAAGGCACTTCCGGGGCATCTTCCCTGGGTTTGGGAGAGAAGGCGAGGAAGCCCGGAAGGCAGCAGCCGGGGGAAGCATCCGGAGGCTGCGCGTTCTGAGGTCCCCGCAGGCTTGACCCGGGCGAGCACCGGAGGGGGTCGAGGGCGGGAGTAGAAGTGGGGGTCGGGATGGGAAGTGGGGGTAGGGACGGCGGCACTCCCGGTCCAGGAAGCCTGGAAGCACCCCCTTCCGCCCCAAGGCCCAGGCGCCCACGTGGCACCCGCCTCTGGCTCCTGAGGCTCGGGCTGCCCGAGGCGCCTCTGCGGAGACCACAGCCGCGCCGCGCCTCGCGAATGCAATTTTGACCTGTGTGTCCCCGGCCGGCCGCCTAAGGCCAAGGCTGCGAGGGAAGAGCGATCGAAAGAGAAAGAGGGAATGGGGTGGGGGAGGGGATCAGCAGGGAGGCAGCGGTGTCATTTCCACCAACTGGGCTCTTTCCTGACCCAGCCGCTCATCTGTCACCGCTGTCTCATTCCTGTTATTTACATCTGTCTTTAGCATTCTAATTACTCGCTTTATTACTTTAGCCTGGAGGAATCCTGTAAAAAACAACGGAGATGAGGACCCTACCACACAATAAAACTGCCCAAAATCCCCACTGCACATTATACCGAGCACTTGAGAATATTTGTGCTGTTATATGACCTCAATATGTCCTTAGATTGATCTTATTATATCTTTCTTTCTCCCTTCTCTTTCTTCCTGTGTGTAATGAACTCTTTTAAGGCGTGGAGAGCAAGAATAAGCTGTTCAACAAATGAGGAAAATGAGATTATTTTTTTTCAGTAGGACTGGGGAGGAGGGGGCGAGGTTAAGGCTTTAGAGAAGATTTGGAGGTTTGTGGACCCACGGCAGAGACAGGTCCAGTTCCAAAACTCTTGCTCTCGTTTTTACTTCAAGCTGATAAAGTAGAGACATCTTCCCACATAAGCATCTGAGGGTGAAAGAATCTTGGAAATTTAAGGGCGAGAATAAAATGCCTAATGTCTTTCATTATCTTGCATGAATCTGAGCCCCTGAGGTCTGGGGTGGAGAGTGAATTTACAGTAGGAAGACAAGTGGTGTTCAAAGATCATGGTGTTTGGATTTTTTTTTTTCTCATAAGATTTAGAAGTGGGAGGAGGAGGGTGTGTGCAAATTCTGACCGAGTCTGATGGCATGATTCCCAAATACTCTCCAGACTGAATCAAAAGGAGGCTGAGACAACCCACCAGAAAATCCAGGCCGAATGCAGCTTCCTAACTGTTATTTATTCCTGCTAGTGGAATTATTGTTGCACTCAGTTGCAATTTTCTGGCTGTGCTAATGGTTTTCTTTATTGTGTTACACTAACATAATCTCCTCCAGAAAGAAAATGACAAAATATATGGATTTTTAGATAAATAACTGAGGTAATTTATTGGCCTTTATGCTCTTCTGATGGGGTGGTTGATAGATAATGTAATAATATGTACATAATTAAGCGGGCTGACTGTACCTCCGTCAAAATAGGATCAGGGGTGGTGTGTGTGTCTGTCTTCAGGCCTACAGTTTTCTCAATGGATATTTACTTTCTCTGCCCTGTGGAACAGAAGACAGACCTCTAGAAGTAAACAAATAGGCACTTAATAGGCAGGAGGTGTGAAGAGGGGGGAGAGAAGAAAACTGGTTAATTCTCTCCTAAGGATCTTTAGATTAGGGTCCCATTTTCTGTATTCCCCACCTCTTCTGGTACATTTCACTGAACCATGGTACATCAGAATTGAGGAGAGAGAAAGGATGCTCTGGCAATAAATATAGGTTTTCCCTAAGAAATGAATAACGTACAGCCAGGTCAAAAACACCTTCCTGGGACAAACAGCCCTAATGTTGAGGAAGCACAGAGGCTTCTGGGAAATCACTGAGCGTGAACTTGGTCACCAAATGTCCCCTGGCCCTGGCTTCTGGAGGTTGCCCACTCAAGGCATGGTGCACTTGCTCTTCCAAACTCATCTAAATTACATCAATAACAGAGCGCACTCTTTAATGAGCTCTCAACTTTAAAGACTTGAAGGATATTAACAAGCCGCTTGACAAATGGTGCTTAGAAGCACATTAAAGACGCTGCTAATGGAGCGCATAATGACGGCTAATTTTCGATCAGATATAAATTAGAGCCCCAACAGTTATTTGCCTTAAGGACTTTATGTAAATGATTCTGTTCTGTATAAACTGAAAAGCGAAGAGAGCCCTGCCATTTTGGCAATCCTTGTGGATATGATTAATAGACCCGCAACAGAACCGGGCAGAGACAACTGATGGCATTTCCATCTAAAAGTCAGTGTGTTTAGGTGGTAAATAGGATCTCTTCGAGCATCGAGGTGTGCTGCTTCTTCAACCTAAAGAGTACAAATGCCTTTGACATCTGCTCCACATGGGCAGAGAGGTTCACCAAGGGAGAGCACCCAGCCCCCGCCCCCGCCCCCGTAGGACCCAGCAGCTCACACTCACCGGGACACCCAAACCCGCATTCTGTGCCCCTGAACACACAGCCCCGCATCGCTCTGTTAAAGAAAACTTCATTGGCATGCATGCTCCAAAGGTCATTTCCAGAATCCTGTCTTTGAGGAATCGCTTGGGATCTCCTTCCTAGCTCTGAGTATGCTGGGAAGGGGAAGGGAGTGAGGTAAAGGAGAGGGAAAAGAGAGGAAGGAGAGGGAGGAGACAAATGGAAAAGCAGGAGCTCAGAAAGGGAGGCTAGAGGCACTGGAACACCTTCCCAGTGGGGGACCCCACGGCTTTTTTCTGTGCATCCAACATTATGAATCTCACGCCTCAAGTCATCAGAATGTAGGAAAGGGTTTGACTCTTGATTTCTTCCCAACCTGCTCTGGTGGCCAAAGAAGCCTGGAAGAAAGTGACCTGAGGAGGTGTTACCTGTGTCCACCTTCCACTCTTCACCCCCACCTGGCAGCAGCAGTGGTGAGGCCGTGCTGCTAAGAGCTGCCTCTGGCTGCAGTCTTGGTGGGGGAGCATCCTTTCCTGAAGGAGGGGAAAGAGTGAGGGGGGAGGAAGTTTGCAAAACCCAAGAAACCATCCAGCTTGGGCTTGTCAGTGGCTTTTTACAAACAAACTCAGCCTTTCCGCTGCTGCGGGAAAGTCAAGCATTACTGCATCTCAGGGTAGTTTTATCTGCCTTACTTGACAGTGACACCAGTTTGTAAAGTTTCCTCATCCAAGGCATTTGAGAAATGAGAATAAAGAGAGGGGGAGGCAATGGGAGGCTGAGGTTTGAGCATCACAGAGACTTATTCTAGACCAACCAACTCATTTCATCTTGCTACCTAGTGACCAGGAGTTAAATGGTGGAGAGTAAGGATGTTCTTACCATCATTTCTGAGTTATGAAGTGGCTTTAAATTGGGTCACAACAAATACAATTGTTTCCTTCCATTGAATTTGTCCACTCCCTCCGCGCTTACCCTCCTCCCAGTGGCACACACTTCTCATGCTGAGAACGCGCAGGAAGCAGCGGAACATTTCTTGTCCCCACCAGCGCAGGACCCTGCAGCACTTGAGCCCGAACAGAGAGCAGCCTCAGCTCACAGTTGGACCGTGAATCCCGTGCCTTTCTGACTCCGTGGCTGTTTTATGCTTTGCCCTGATGCCAGAGCTGGGGGGTAAAAACTACTTCTGAAAAATAAAACTTAGAGTTAACAAGATTAATCATGAAACTGCAGTATTCTAGTCTCTCCTGGTTTTAAGGGAAAACACAGCTGAGTTTTCCAGAATGAGGTGTGGGGTTCGACACATTAGAGAGCCTGATCTATTAGCCTTCACTTCTCTCCCTGCTCCCCCTGCCTGAGAGGAGAGTTCACGTCACCGTTAGGGAATTCTGGGATTTTCTTTACAGTGAAGGAGCATATATCACCACCACTAGTTACCAGTGATCTGGGTACTTTGGCTTCTCTCCTTGGTGCAAATGGAGAACTCCAGGCAAATGGGGCTTGGCTGGTCCCCACCCCGCCCATTCTAGCAGGCAGCCTCTCTATTTTATTATAGCTCCTCTTTCTCTTGTCTGCATCTCCAGGGTCTGAGATGAGGAGGCTGGTGTGTCTCCTCCCCTGGGGAAGGGTCGAGATGCCTCTTCTATTAACCACCGTCTCTCTGACTCAGATCTGCTCTTTTTTCTTGTTCACCTCTTACACTCTTAGTGAATCCCAGGGAAAAAATAAGTCTTACTGAAAAGGAAAGCAGCATGAGAAAAAAAATCAATGAAATGATTTAGGAAATGGAAGAATGGGCCCCTCTGACAATACTGTAATTAAAAGCTCACAGGGCTGCAAAGCGGAAAAGTTGATGAAGGAAGTGCAAGTTGCCAACAGATTCTTACCTGACCAATTAGGCCCATTTCAGGGAAGTAAGAGACTTATAGTAAGGAGGTGAACCCCCCCTCCAAAAAAAAAAGAGACTTCTTTCTCCAAAGGAATCAGAAATCCTAGCTGGGGAATTCTCTTTCTCACTAACACCAGCCCCCCCCCCACTCTCCTACCCTGCACCCTAAATACCAAAAACTCTGCAGGTGAGATAAAGCAGTGCCTTCATTCTGGCTCCAGGTGAGACAGAAGGTGAACCAGATCCAGTGTTATTTGTTAGAACCAAAAATGAAAATTTGTTGGTACCAAAAATGAGACTTAAAAGCAGTAAGGGGGCTGCCCTTTCCAGAAGCCACTACAAAGTCCCTGAGAGCCAAGAACCTTAAGTATCGAACCCTAATTTCCAAAAGAACCTTGGATCTAATTCTGCCCATCACCCCAGCTGAGCCCAGCTGCAGGGGCAGCCCCCAGGTGTTCTGAGGTGTGGCAGAGGCTTCACCTTCCTAGCCAGAGGTACTCAGCCAAAAGGCTGTATGTTTGGGCTCAGCTAAAAGGACACCTGTGGTAACATGTCAAAGCCTGTGCACTGAAAAAGGATAGACTTGCTTGCAGGTAAAGCTCCTGCGCCTTCCCAGGGGAATCGCGTGTCTTGGTTAGACTGAAGAGAGGATTTCAGTGAGTGTGGAAAGTTTCACCAAGGCGCACTGCTTCCAGGACAGCTCTGAGTGTGCGTGAGTGTTGGTTAATAAACATCTGCCTACGGATGGGGAGTTGCCAGGAAAACACCAGAACTGCGGGGGTGGGGGGTGGGGAGGGATCCCTACCTCTTCAGGTCTGTGGCTTCAGCCAAGGCCTCCAAGTGTGCTGTGGTATACCTACTCTGAATGGTTAAGGGAGTTGTCTGCTGGTTCTGTGCTCACCTTTAAAATACTGGCTGGCTTTGGCCACCTGAGAGAGTGCTGGGCCCTTGCTGGCCACCTCTACCAGGTCTCCCACACCTCACCGCCATGCTCCCTGCCCTGTGGGCAATAAATAGAAGGTCTCGGGTTTATAGCCTGAAAAGCAAGAGGTGGAGATTAGAACAGAGGAGGTCACTCCTCTGGGAAGCCTTGCCCTCACTGTCCGTCTGTCAGGGACTTCAGTTGAATTTGGAGCATACTACTGTTTTATTCCCTGGGGATTACCTCCTCCCCTCCCTCCCCTCCCCCATTGCCACACACTCCAGGCCAATAACTCCCCAAACCAGGACTACTCTATATCTGGAAGCCTGTGAGCTTGCACTCAGTTTAGCCAAAATGTGCAGAGATGCCGGGGGACGCCCAAGGGCCAAAACCTTGGTGGCCCACTGGAAAAGCAAGACTACTAACCCTTCAGGCCCAGGGGAGCCCAGCAGGCCAAGTCATCCAGGTCTTCTTCCGAGAGCACAAACTGCCCCGGGAGGCTCAAATCACTTCCAAACCCACCAGCAACTTGTATTTTTAAATAAAATCCCATTGATTTAAACGTTGGCATATCTTACAGCATTCCAGAAGCCAGGCGGTTTCCTTCCAAAATATTGGCTTCATAGTTATCATTTTCTTGTGGCCTCCAATTATTTAGAAAAAGCAGAGGCTACAAGACAAGGCCTCCTCAGAGAACCCTTCCCCCCAACCCCCTCCCCCCATACTCAACAATATACACAAATAGGACTTTGTTTGTGCTTCCCGAGTCCAGAAAATGGGGAGGTCATGGAGAAAAAGGAGGAAGTGTTGCATTTATGGAAAATTATGGCAAAATTTGAAGACCCCTCACTCAGATACTATGGGCCGGGCCAGCGAGGGGGGCTCTGGCTTCAGTGAGCTACAGCAAAGTATGGGGGTGGGGGAGGGCGCTCGCTTTCTGCCAAGTGACAGCTGGACTAATGGCTGCAGACCCAGACGGGTGGGGGCGGCTGAGGCTGGGGGGTGGGGGGCGGGCAGTAATTACTAGCCTTGCTCACCCTCCTACCTACTTGGGAGCTAACTCGTTCTTTCTGCGTGTCCAGCTGCGCTCGGCTCGCTGCTCGGCCTCGGGGCATCCTGGAGCCTGAAGAGGGGGCGGGGTGCATGCTTGAGACTTTAAATCGCGGTTCCTAAAAGGCCTCTGAACTAGAATGTCCCCAAAGTCCCGTCCTTGCGGGGCTGTGGAGCAACGGATAGCTGAGCAGAGGCCACTCCACGCCCAGCAGCCCCGCCAATGGGCCCGCGTTAGAGACCTGCAGAAAGTGAGGGGGCATACAAAAGGGGGTAGCAACCCGGCAACAGCAATCCAGCTGACCTGTCTGCATGGGACTGGAAACTTCCCAAGCGGGTTGCGGGGAAAGCGAGGCCGGCTCCCAGCCCACTCGACCTCCACTCCCGGACCACAAAATTGCAAAGCCTCGGCATGAGCGCCATTCCTCTTGGGCCCCGGACCCCTGAAGTTAAGTGCACACAGAGGGGATAACACGGGGGAGGGCGGGGAGACCGTGAGCTGGGTAAGGGCCGGGTTCTCCACCTCCGCCCGCCGCTTCCCTCCCGCAGGCTGGAAGCCTCACATAGTCTGGGATTTTTTTCAGAATAATTGATGGGTCCAGTTCTCCAGAGCTTTCCCTGCGAGAGCGCGGCGGACCGCGCTAGAATTTAAATAGACGTGATTAGTAAAATGCAAGGGGGCGAGGCAACGGGCCTCTTTCTCCCGGGTTCCTGGCTGCGCTCCTGGCAAGGCGCCTGCTCCCCCAGGCTCTAGCGGCCGCGAGGGGCCAGGG
The DNA here is from genome assembly GCA_004024925.1 of Scalopus aquaticus. Classification (NCBI taxonomy): domain Eukaryota; kingdom Metazoa; phylum Chordata; class Mammalia; order Eulipotyphla; family Talpidae; genus Scalopus; species Scalopus aquaticus. Next base: position 14,966 of record PVIJ01016014.1, read on the forward strand.
CAAGCGCGACCAGCGCCAGGAAGCGGCTCTGCTCCCGACCCTTCCACGCCTCGACCCTCCCCCCACCCGTTCCAGCCGCCTCCCTCACCGCTCACCCCAACAGGAGAAGTGGGGCGTTGGGGCTGGCAGGCACCCCAGGCCGGCTGGTGCAGGGTGGTGGTCAGCCCGGGGCTGGGACCCAGCTCCTCCTCACCAGCAGAGCCACCAGCGGGCTCCAAGCGTTGGCCTCAAAAAGCCGAGGAGAGCCTTTGGGTGCCCGCGGCCCCCACGCCCTGCTTCTCCCTCGCACCGCCCCTTTTCTGTACCTCCACCCTTGCCCTTGGTCTTCTCACCAGGCTGCGGAGCATGAAAATCCCCGGCTCTCAGGGACCCTCTTCACTTACCCAAAGCTCTAAGAAACCGCCCTCCACAAAGAAGTGACCTAAGCTGGGAGAAGCCTCCGCCTTGCTTCTCTCCTACATCCCTATCTCATCGATTTGTTCCTGAAAGGGGGGCTGTGCATTCTTATAACATCTACGGCCAATTAATATTGCATTAACTCTATTAAAAAAAAACAAAAGCACCAGAATACTGCACCCTATCAAAGCCATCTATTATTCACAGAAATGTAATTGGAGACCTAAGATATGTGTGTTACGGGCCAATGGAGGAAAACAGAGTCTTGACAATATTTCAGAAAGGAAGGGGATCCGAGGGTATCTAATATTTAATTTCAAGTCTGTGGTTTTCTAATTCGAGATTAAAAGCAGTCACGTCTTTGAAGCCAGACAGTTGGTATAAATGTACAGTTAAAATATTCTCTTCCACAGTCCCTAGACAGAGCTCTCTCCTCGTCCCAGGCTTCATTAAATTTTTATTATCATCCCAGACTAGAGCAGGGAATGAGCGGAAAGACTGTCCATCTAATTGCAATTGATAAAAAAAAAAGCTCTTAGATCCCCCTCATTTTAATATATTAACAGCAGTTTTCTGCCTATGTCCAGTTTTTCCCAGCCCTGTGATACCCACAATCATTACATTACACAGATACATTTTACACTTTTGAACAGGCACTTGGTTGGCTGTCTGCCCTGTGAGGGGTGGGGTGGGGGAATGGAGGGAGAGAGGGCAGTGAAGTCTGGCTTCAGAAAGTGATGCTATATGAAGAAAAAAAAAAAAAGGCAACATCAGTTCTTGAAGCATCTGGTGAAAGAGCAACCAGAGAGGACATTTGCACTAAGCTGGTTTTTCCTGTGGCAAGATGAAAGCATATTGTTACCCAAACAAAACAAACATTATTAGACCAGGCTGCACTTTCCGACAGCCTTTCCACAGTGTAGGATGAAAGCAAAGAGTAATATTTTCATTTTCTTTCTTTCTCACTGCTGCCCCCCCCATCTCTCACACACATACACACACACATAAACCTTAAAACGTTTGTTCTTCTTTCTTCTTGAACCTGTACTCATGTGCCGTTGATCTGTCACACTGGAAGACGTAGGTCTCTGTGTGTGTGTGTGTGTGTGTGTGTGTGTGTATGTTCAGGGAGCCCATCTCAACAAGAGTGCTTTACATTTTTTGAAACTGGTGTAAATAAAGCTTTTCATCTCCAGGCGTTGAAAGTACAGAGTAAAACCCACAGTTTGCTTTCTGAGCAGCTTCCTATTATCACATCGCCACTTAATTTTATTTCTATTCTCTCCAAGTTAAATAGAAAGACTGGCTCACAAGGGAGCTGCCATGTGCCTGCAGACTGAGGATGTCAAGCAGAGAGACTCACTGTGCAAAGTTAATTTCAATTCCCGAGGAGGATTTCACATTCTGGCTGGCTCTGACCCACAGTAATTAGCTGAGATAACTAATGATTACTTACTTATTCCTTGTAATTATCTGGATTTAATAATTCGCTGTGTAATTTATTAATTCACTCGTAATAGCCTTTCAGTACTGGGAATGGCTCCTTTAAAGGAGCAAAGCAGGAAAAAATTTAGTGATTTTTTTCCCCCTCATTGCCATAAATCTGTCCCCTGACAAATGTAGACTTCAGGAATATTTCTATCATCATAACTATCTGGAACCTTTGTCTTCCTTTTTGTCCTATCAAGATACCAATCGAACTTTCCCCTCCTGTTATTCTGTTGCAGACCTTCCCAAGGTCTCCCCAACGGAAAAGTGAAGTGCATGTTTGAGTGCTAATGTGGATAATTTACCTAGAAATACAAATTGTTTTCACCAAACAATTGAGAAACGATGAATTTCTGAACGTCCTGTCATGATTCAACTGGAAAAATTGAGTTTCATCCTATGAACAATGTGCCTTTAAAAACCTCGTGAATTTAAATTTTTTTCCCACCATCCCCTCAGGGCCTTCTCCAACAGTGAGATCAACATGAATTGATTTATTTAAAGTTTGAAAAGAAGCATTTTTACCACCAAAATTTCAATTCTCGTGACAAAGAGAGGTCCCAGCCTCTGTCCTTAATGTAAAAAGATAGTAAAAAGTTGTGTATTGTCATTTGTTTAAAATTTATTTTATAGAAAATAAGATAATATTACATTGTAGGTGAATCCTAATTATTTCATTTACTTTTCCATCTTTTCTTTATTCCCCTCCCCCTGTTATGTGTCAGTGAACACATAACTTAGCTGGTAAAAAATTGACCAACTAGTTTAATGTAGGAAAGGAGCTCCCTTCATTCTTTCCAGATAATATTATAATTCAGATGGTGTAGAGAATACTTAGATTTTAACCAGGCCTTATATGATCTTTGTTGTTCACTTATTCCATTCCATTTAGTTTTAGATAATCACATTGAACAATATTGGACCATTTGCTTTTAGAGAATTTTTTTTAAGCTACATGGTTCTGAAAAGTCATATTGAGGATGACTGGGTGTGCTGCTAAGTCAGTTCATTAAACACCTCTCCATTAAACAGGCAATTGTACACCTTGAGGAAAAAAAATCAGGAAATGAATCATGAATGCCAATGGATTTGGTTGATCTGAAAAGGTCTTCAGTCTCACTTTGCTGTTATTTACCCAACTGAGGATTTTGAAAGTCAACACCAAATTGGTAATTCTCAATAGTTTATACAAAGTTCATTCTAGTCTTACCTTTGATTTCTTCTTTAAAACTAATTTTTTTTCTCTCCAAATTTCTGGTTTGCTTTGGTTTGTCTCTTTGCAACTGCCTTTAATAAAAACACTCAGGATGTATTTCCTTTTAAAAGTCTACTTCCTGCATTAAAAATACATAATATTGAAGCAGGCTTAAATAAATAATGGATATAATGCCCATGTTGTAAGAAGAATAGTTTTACACCCTTGTAATAACATAGAGAAGATGAACTTAAAATGTCATAGTTTTAAAAGTCTAGGAACAAAGGAGACAAAACACTTGGGGAACTGGGGGTAAGAGGAGTAAGGAAGGAGAGGTAGGTTTTCATTCTCAGCTGTTGAGGTAAATAGTTTTTCTTATGTCACTCACTCACAAAAATCTTGAACAATCATGCATGCCTGAGAACTACCATGTACATCAAAACATAAAAAAGCTCTTTTATTTCCATTTGACAGATTTCTCAACTTCTACTACTTCTACAGGTTCGTTTCCTTCATTTAAAGATGCCATATTTGTAAAAAGAAACCACTAGCACACCAGTCCATCTTCCTCCCAGACAACTCCCCTTTCTTTTAATGCAGATATCCATGACCCTTAGATAACAGCCACATATGGGAAGGGGGAGCTATAATTTCTTAACTTTTTATCCAGATCATCAAACCTGACTAGCTACACAGTTAAGCCATTTATTTTATTTTCTTCACTTTGAAAAAAGTAAGCACGGAGAAAGTTCTCCCACTGGCTGAAATTTTGTGGTCAAACCTTCTTTGGCGTAGGACTGGCTCCTGTGGTTACTATCCATGGTGCTGAAATGTGTACCTACTATAATGAGATTATTGACCCGCTGTTTGAAAAGGTTTTCAGGAAAACTAAGTCTAAGTATAGTGGAAGAAATGGGAGAATGCACTTTCAGCCTCCAAAACATATCAATAAAGTAAATCATTAACATCACCACATCTGAATTCACAACTTTCTTGTAAATAACTTTCAGTATCTCCTTAGACATCTATGCAATTATTTCTAAATGTATACAAGGATTTCTTGTTTCTTCAGATATCTTCTTTACTTCAGTTATAGAAAAAGAAGCCCTTTCCCCAGCCATCCAACTTTTACAACTTTTTGTTATATCTGAAACTCATAATCAGTGTTCCAGCAACATTTAATCCCAACTTGAACCACTGTAGCAATTTTCATGGACACATGAAATATGTATAACCTCATCTTCAAAATAAAAAAAAGAAAACATAACAAGATAGTTCCATAACAGAGGATCACAGATCAGGTTATCAGAATTCCTTAGAGGATGATCTGGTTCTTTTTTCTTCTTTGATTTGTATGATGTTTACATCATTAATAATGTAAACATCTAAATCAGAAGTTTTCTGAATAAGAAACTCTGTAAACCTAATACATTGCTCAACTGATGTAGGAAGTCTGAACTTTATTAAAATGGATGAAGAGGTCTTTAAACTAGAACCAGAAAAAGAAAATGGCAAAATTTCTTTGTGCAACACCACCATTAGAGAGACTTTCACCAACGCTGGGTTTTGGTGAGTCATAAAAAGGGGGCAAAAATTGTGTTATTTTGAACCAACCCAGGATTGCTTGCTCAGTCCACACCAGCCTATTGCAGAATGTGAGGTTCCTCAAAGATTATGGGAAAGGGGAGGAGGAGTACTTTACTTCATAACCCAGTAACCTAGGTGCTTCCTGCTCTGTTCTGGCTTTGGGGCACAGCTCCCCAAGAGTGGTGATTGAACTGAGAACTCTGGTGGGCCAGTCCCAGGATGCAGTCAGAGTGCCCTAATCCCCCAGCCAGGCCTTGGCCCTTGCCACACCCAGTCTCCTAGGACTGCTGAAAAACTGAGCCCAGTTCCTTTCTTCCTTGTACCCACACACTATCACAACTCACAAAGATTCTCTTTACAGAATTATTGCAGATCTAAAGAAAGGATTCCAAGGGTAATATCTGCAGACAAATATCATGATCTCATCGGGGCAGAAAAGCAAAGCATCCTGTGCGATGAACTCTGACTATTAATAGGCCACTACAAACCCTGTGACTTCTACTTTCCTAGAGAGCTAGCCCCTACTAAATCCAAGTATGACTTTGGTGACAACCTTTCCCTAGTAAACCATCAAAATGTGCTTTTGATTGAAAAATTCCCCATCAGAATAATTTCCATTAAATGAATTAAAACAACATCACATTTTAAAAGCCATTTAACTTTAATAGCATATTTTAATGAAAAAAGCAGCATACGTTGCCAATAAAACATTAAAATCATCTCTTCAATGAAAGACAATTAAACAACACCAAAAATAACTTAATACATTACCATAGTAAAGAAACCATCTATTAACAAGAAAAAAAAAAAGCCAGGTCATATACAGAACTCAAGACTTCGGAGAGCCTCAAATGGAACAGCGATACAGCAAAATTTGTAAGAATATATCTATATGTGCATCATTTTGAATGAAATATTTACAATAGATAAGGTTCCAGTCATCATGTGCCTAATTTTTTTTGTTCAAAAAGAATTCTACCAAACAATGTGAATTTACAAGCAGTGCACTGTCTTTCTTATAGTTCAAATTAGTTTTTCTACAAACAAACCTCCAAAAGGAAAACCAGAAGGATTCCTAGAAATGTTACAGTGTAGTAAACAAAGCAACTGAAAATGAGAAGATTGAAATACCTTGGTGACATCTTAGAATCTGGAATGGCAAGTGCACCCAAAGCTAGAAAATGATGCATGATAGGCTTTCAGCTGCTTCACTTCTCTTCCATCAGAAGTGAGAGAGAGAGAGAGAGAGAGAGAGAGAGAGAGAGAGAGAGAGAGTGTGTGTGTGAGAGAAAGCTGTGTAGTGGAAACAAAGTGGGAATCCCCATTAAATATGTAACGAAGTAAACAATACTTTGGACAGTGAATCAGGCCTACAAGATAAGGACATCCATTACTGAGCGTGGACTCACAAATCAGAACACTACCAGCAAAACAAAGAAAAAAACAATCTTCATTCAAAGTGAGAATATACAAATGGGCCAAAAGGAAAACAGTATAAGAGGAAAGCTGTAAAAATTCAGGGAACTCATAGAAATTGTTTTGAACTTCACTAACCATATGTAACCCCCATTTTTAAGACTAAAGAAGTTTAATTAATTAGAATGTGCACAAAATTAAGTTACCAGAGAGATAAATTAATAATTTACAGAGGGTTGTTCGGCAATAATCTAATAATAGCTTTCAAGATCAGTGAACACAGAGGGTGCGACTCCTTTCTTAGACATTACCGCTTCAGAGAGGGAAGAAGAGGGTAAGAACCACAATAAAAATATATATGTATATAATATACAGTGTAAATGCAGAAAATCTGCCATCTTTTTTAAAATTCAAAATACTTTAGAGATGTCTATCACATTAAGCATCAACTCTAGTTTAAAGTTTCAGTTCTGAATCAAATTCTATTTCTGAAAAATAGCTGCAAAGTGTACTTTTAAACTTGAACAAGGGTGCTGTCTTTAAGAATAAAAACAAATCTTACTTGCTTATTCTCGTGGCCTTTTAACAGGCTGTCTCGTCTGCCTTCCTGCAAAGACTTCCTCTGAAGAAGCCGAGGTGCCTTTTCCGGGTAGGGTGGGGTTAAAAGGGACAACTTTGCTACCACTTGATAAATCCCTTCTTTTGCTTTCCTTTCCTTTGCGAAACCGTTTCACGTTCTCGCCGGGCCTGGGCTCAGTGGTTCGCTAGTTCGCTTGCTCTCCAGTTCTCGCTTTCTCTGGATTCACATTTACTGGAATTATTTCTGGTCGCCAAAGTGGAAAGAAAAAAGCAGGAGAGAGAGGGAGGGAAAAGAGGGGAAGAGGAGGGGGCTGTCCCTGGGGAGGCCAAGGGACTCCTAAATGCCCGCGGAATATTTCATTCTTTTCTGTTTCTGCCTCTGGTTGCAGAACCAAACTCGCACCACGTTTTTCTTAAGGTCCAGCTTCTCTGCGATGGCGGCTATCTTCTCAGAGGAGGGCCGCGGCTGGATGGCAAAGTAGGCTTCAAGCGAGCGCTTCTCCGGCGCGGCGATGGATGTGCGCTTGCGCTTCTTCTCCGCACCGTTGAAGAGCTCTGGCTTGGTGAGCTTCTCGCGGTGGGACTTCTCGGCTTCCTCCAGCCACGCCTGCAGAATGGGTTTAAGCGCGATCATATTATTGTGCGACAGCGTGAGGGACTCGAACCTGCAGATGGTGCTCTGGCTGAGCGAGCCCACGCCGGGGATCTTGAGGTTGGCTAGCGCCGAGCCCACATCGGCCTGGGTCACCCCTAGCTTGATCCGTCGCTGCTTGAAGCGCTCGGCGAACGCTTCCAGGTCCCGGGGGTCGGCGTCCACGTCGCTCATGCAGCCCATGTGTGAGGGCAGCCCGTGCGCGTGGGCCATGCTGAGCGCCGCTTGGTGCATGGGGTTCATGGTGGCCATGTGCGGCGCGTGCGCGGGCGTGGACACTACGGCGCCGTCGGGACCCGCCATGGCGCCCAGGGCCAGCCCGGGACTCAGGTGCTCCAGCAGCTCTCCCTCAAGCGCCTGGTGCGGCTGGTGGTGGTGGTGGTGGTGGTGGTGGTGGTGGTGGTGCGTCCCCGCCAGCGCAGACGGGTGAGAGATGGGCACAGACGAGGAGGAGGCAGCCGACGTGCACGGGATGGTGTTCATGGTGTGGTAGGTGGCGTCCGGCTTGAAGGGGCTGTGGTGAGGCGGGTGGTGGTGGTGGCTCTTGCTCTGGGAGACGATGTCCACGGCCGCCAGAGCCTCGGCGCGGGCCAGCAGGCTCTCATCCAGCCCGCCGAATATATTGCTCTGCAATTGCAAGTAAAAGGCGCACATTACGCTCAGCAGGGAATTGTGCGCGCTCGCTCCGGAAGCGCCGGCCCAGCGCTCACCACCTCCACCGCGCCTACAGCATTCCCAGAACGTTAAAATTATAATAATAGTAATAATAGCGATGACAGTAATAGCAAATAATCCTGGAAACAGTAGGTGAGGAGAGGAGGGAAGCCGCCGAGAGAGGCCGAGCGTGCACACGGAGGAGGAGAGTGAGTCTGCCAACGCCACACAACACAACGCACACAGGCAACATCCCAGGTCATAAAAATTAATATGAAAGGAAAGCCCGGCAGAATACATAAGAGAGAGGGAGGAAAATTGGTTGGAGGTGTGGGGTGATTTGCCCTGCCGACATGAAAAAAACATCAAGCAGATAAAGGGGGCTGTCAAAATGTGCCTTTAAGCGGTGATTATGCAGAAATACGCACCGGTGGGGTTGGAAGACACGCTCTCCGCATCGCCTCGGAGCCCCCGCCGCCGCCGCCGCCGCCGCCGCTGCTGGAGCTGCTGCTCCGGCCGCCGCCGCCCCCGCCGCCGCCGCCGCCGCCGCCCGCAGCATTGCTTGAGCTGCTGGGAGAGCTGGCGGAGGGCGCCGCGGGCGCGGAGGAGCCGGGCGAGGCGCTGTGCAGTGCCGAGTACTTGGGCTCCACGTGCAGGCTGCCGCCGTGCGGCATGCTGAAAGCCTGCTTGCTGTTCAGCGACATCATCATCATCTTCCCGGACGCTCGTCCGCAGGGCACGCGCTGGCCCCGGTCGCCGGGACCCTCGCGCCAAGTGCTGGGCAGGAGCGCTGGCCCGAAGGGCGAGCAAAGTTGCGCTCACCCGCCTCGGTTCCCGGGCTCAGCTCGCCTGGCCGGGGCGACGCGCTCCTCCGCTGCCTCCGCCGTCAGGCTCGCGGATGCTGGGCTCCGCCAGGCTCTGGCTGCAGACCTGGGTGCCCGAAACTGCCCCAGCGCGTTGCGGCCGCGGAGTTATACTCCGCTCTCCCCGCGCCGGCCCCCGCGCACCCCCTCCCTCTCGCGCCTCCGCCCTCCCCTGCTGGTGACTGCCGGCTTCAGCTCGGTCTCCAGCGTCGCCCCTTCTCCCTCCTGCTCCCTCCAGGCTCCGGTCCTTTCTGTCCTCCAGGCACCCGCCTCCCGCTCCCCCACCGCGCCCGCCACCTCCCCTTCTAGCCCCCGCCCGCGTTCTGATGCCGCCGCCCCTTCCTGGCACCCCGCAGCGCTCAATTTTGCGCCCGCGCTCAAACCCACCCCACTGGCCAGGTCCCGCGCTCCAGTCGCGGGGCTCCTCTTACCTAAGACCGGCCTCCTCCCCCTCCCACCTCTTTGCGCCCCTGCTCAGCCTCCCTGGGGAAAGAAACTCCCAAATAAAGTTGTAGTCTACCCAGCCCCGGGTGGCTTTCCCCTAGACTACTAGGAAAGCCTCCTACCTGACTGCCCGCCCCCACGCCCGCCTTCTGCTTACCGCCAAGTTCCAGGCCTACTCCCCTACTCCAACCGCCCCTCCCAGTAGCTCAGGTGACCCGGAGCCCCAGCGCCGGCCCCCTACTGGGAACCCGGCCGCTGCAGCCGATTCGAATGCTCCGCGCCGCTCTGCGCTTTCGCCGGGTGCGCGCAGCGGTTGGCGCTCTGCTCTGCGCCCTCTCGGCCCGGCGGGAGCCTGGTGCCGAAGAGACATGGGGACGACGGGGCTGCAGGGCTTTCTCTCACTCGGTTTCTCGAAGGTCTCAGCGGATTGGATGGCCACGGAGCGGCCGGGGTCGCCTATGCGCATGCGACTCCCCCCCTACCCCCACCCCCGGTACCCCTCACCACCACCACCACCGACACACGCTCCTCTCCACCCTCTTTTCTTTTCTTCCGGATCTTCCTCCTTCTCTCTGTACCCAGTTCAGTTTGAGTTAGGTCTTGGGCGGGTCCAGTGGCAAACCCTGCCACTGGATTTATTATTCTTCATTAGTCAGATCAAAGGAGAAAGGGGCAACTGAGGAGAGGGAGGGCCGGAGATCAGAGCGCATGTGCTACTGAACACACACACACACACACACACACACACACACGCCCTGGGGGGGGCTGGCACAAGCCCCACTTATCTTCATTTCCACAGTCTCTCCGCACACAGTCTATTTTTAGCCACCACTTTGCTTCCACTTTTGTCCCAGAGCGGACCACTTTTCTAGAAGTGGACACATACTCTCACACCCTGCTACACACACGCAACCACCTTGCTCTCGTCCACTCACGGTCTTCTCTCTACCTCGCTGGAAGATGGGGGCTGCTGTCACCTCCCCCTCCCACCCCCGAGCTCGGAAGGAACTGGGTGCAGGCGAGGGTGAGAAGGTCCTTTTACTCGGATACTGGAGCCTGCGGGTGGCCCGAACGGATGGGGATAGCTGGGAGCAGGTGCAGGCACACGGTGCCTGGGGAAGGCGAGCAGGTGCGAGAGCAGGCGGCAGGCCTGAGAGGCTCTGCCTCTCGCTGGGACAAAACAGAGTGGTAAGGAGCTTGGCGAAGGGGAGCCATCGAGTGGTCAGCGCCCAGAAGTCCCGCGGCGACAGGGAGTAGGGGACCGCAGGTTCACCTACGACCTCGGCGGGCGGGATGGAGGCTCAGTTTGAGGGCACGGTTCTCTGGAGCCTAGGGGAGTGCTGGGAACACGGCAGCAAACCTAGCGCTATGGGCTCTGTCCATGGTCCTTAATCCCCCTACTCTTTCCTACACCACTCTGAGGCTTGCCTTTCTCCTCCCCTATGTCGAGAAAAATAATAAATAGTAGCCGAAGGGGATTACTACCAGCAGTGTTCCTGAGCACGAGCTCAGAGAATCTTGGACACGGGACTGTAGAGGGGGTGTTGACATGAATGGATGTGGCTTGAGTCCCAAGCAAATGCTTAGGTGTTTAATTTCTACCTCTACCACAAGCAGGGTAATTTTCAAGGAAATAAAGAAATGACATTGTACAGCTCTCACTGTCTCAAGCTTTGAGAAATGAAATAAATCAAAGTTAAAAGCTTGAGTATCATTTAATTATAGTGCGAATAGCGCTTTGAAAGAAGTAGAACAACATCTCTAAACAAATTATGACTGGGCCAGGAAGGAATTATTAGATTGAAATTTCATTTAGGCTCGGGAGACACCGCGCTTCACTGTGTAATCTGCTATGCCTCATCTGATTTGTATGCTTAATTCAGCTTGACGAATTTATTAGTTTTCATAATAGTGAAAAAATTGAGCAGCACTATGGGCTAATGCATTGTGTGTACTATAAATTGTATGTCATCGTGAAAAGGCTGAAGTCTATGGAAATCTTTTATTAATATCGGTGTAAGAGGGAGAATTTTAGTGCAGGCCTTGGAGAGGTTCATGCAAAACCCCACTGTTGCCGCCTCTCACTGGTCCATTAACATATCGTCATACTAATTAGACTATTTCATCAGTGATATAATTTCAAACTTCAAATTATGTTCTAATTAACAAGGGTTGTCCAATTTGTTTAATCTGCAAAAGGGTTTGGATGGTCTGATTAGTATAAACTGTTGAACATCTCTAAAGCCTAATAAAATCCATAAAAATATTTTGGGCATATTTTCTCTAAGTACTGTGTAAAAAGACCAAAGAGCTGTGAGAGTGGAAGAGGAAACTTAACAGGAAGACAAGTGTCCTCATCTACTTGGCTCCCTCAGGTCATAATACTAAGTGAATCATGAGAGAAAGTTTTGGATATTGCATCCTAAACAGTGTGTTTGTGCATTTAGATAAAGGCATAAGAATATCAAGGAGAAAAACCACATGGGGGAAAAATTCTTCTCTTTCATTAGGTGCCTAATTAGATGTAAAGTGAAAAAGCAACCCTGAGGAGTTTCCCAAGCATTATTGTGGTAACAGTCTGCTGAACTTGGACTGCAAAATCAAATATTTGGGGCTGTTTTGAACCTCTCCCTGTCCCCTCCCCCGTCATTGAGCTTAATTACTTGCAATAGTTGTTTTAATGTATGTTGTCACCTGGGAGTATTGAGAAATGCATATCGTTAATACGAATTAATCTTGATTTTAATACCAACTGACAACTGATCTCCAAAATGCTAAACACTTGTCATCGCTTCACATGGTAAAATAAGGTAGTATAATAAATTCATGAAATAAAAAGGGCATGGTTGAAATGACTGGACAAACTTTGTTTGATATGGAATTTATCGGCTGAAACTATTTTAAACAGGACAACTCCCAAGTGACTGTTTTCCTGATGACTAAAATCCATCTATCATTAAATTAATTTGAATATGATTGTTTTCATCTCAGCTATGTCTGTGGTGTTTGTAATCCCAGACAGGAAAAAAAGGAAGCTCTTTATTCTGATTATCCAGTTGAAATCAATTAGTATGTAGTTGTAGAGTAATTCAAGAATTCATTTAACTTTATTCCCTTCCCTCTAGAAAACACATATCTTAAAAAAAAAAAGTCACAGACTTGGAGTCCCACTCAAAGTGAAAAATGAACAGCAGTGATTGTGTTGCATTTGAGGGAAAATGCAATTCTTCCCTCATCACCACGACTTGCAATCTTGCAATCTCTTTCAGGAGTGCCCAGAATACCAACATCTTTGTGGTGATATCAATAAAACCCATTTTGGTTTTGCCCACAGGCATTGTTGCAAAGTGCTCCACGAGTGTGGAAGCAGTTCTCTGAGGAAGAAAGACTCCAGCCCCTTAGGTAACGGAAGCAATCGAAACAACTGGGAAGCTGAGAATAAACCCAAGGGGTGGACATGAATGGCCCAATGCTCCAGAACCTGCTCTCTGTCACTTCAACATACTCTTCTAAGTCCGTGCACCTATTTGCAATGATGCCTCTGTCCACCTTCAGACCCACCCAATGAACAGGACATAGAGAAGTGATTGTTTTAAAGCAGAGAAAGGGCAAATGCACCAACAGTGTGACTGCATAGGGAGAGCCCTTCTTGCCAAGTCTCCTTGTTTGACAATAGTTCCTGTCCTGTCTGTTGCCAGATGCAGACAGATGTGACCGGCTTCCCCCAGGGGGCTGAGGATTCATTTGAGGTTGCACCCAAGCTCACTGGCATCGAGGTCACTGCAGTTGCCAACCCCCGACACCCCAGATGGACCTTCGGTCATCCTCAGGGGAGAAATCACTGTCCCCGCCCCTGTATCCGAGTCCTAATTTGCTGTTAAAATTTTAAGCGGTGCATTCATATTTTACCAGACCTGATGTATTTTGTTAAATTTTAATCCGTTAAGGACAGTATGATTTCTTTGTATTCCAAGACAGAATTGAAGTTGGGTACTTTCTTAAAAGACAGACCTGGCCCTATTCACGCACCGTTTTGAGCTTGGGGGAGGAAAGAGGAAAGAGTGAATCCCCCAGTGGAGATCTCGGATGGATCTCCTCGAGGTCAGTCTGCTGTGATTCTGAATGGAAACGGACCCCTGAGCCTAGGTTTAGGGCTGCATCGGGTGGGGTGATTGAACCCTCTCCGTGTCCTGGTTGTTTCAAGGAGGATAAAAGGAGGGAATTATCCCTGAAATTGGGATTTTTAGAAGTGCCCACAGAGCTAATAGAACGAAATGCCAGAGAAGGAGGGCGCCCCTGAGCTTGCTTTTGCGTGGTGACACACGGGGGCTCTCATCCAGGGGGAATGGTCTTTAAGCAAACATCTTTCCTCCTCCCCACATGTCTACTACTGCCCCGTTCTCTCTAACTTTGCCTCTCTGTCCATAACTGCAAGGCCCTCTCCCTTAAGACTGGAAGGAGCCCTCTTTCGCCCAAAGATGCAAGCACCCCTTATGTCGGGTGGCGCAGTCTTTACTCAGTGTCTTGCAGAAGAACTCTCAGCCTCCCCAAGCAGGCTCTGAGCGAGCGTCCCGAAGCCCTCTGCATTCCAGCCCCTTCTAGATCGAAATTCAGGCTCGCACCCTCCCGCCCTCCCGACTCTCCTTCCCCGGCGAAGGGAGGGGCCTGGGCCTGGGAGGCAAGTGGCCCTCCTCTCCCCGGAGGGCGCGCTTCTGGGGACAGGAGCGACTTGCGGCTGGGCGGGGTCTGAAGTCTGAAGACCCACGCGGGGGTCTCTAGATAGAGAGACTGAGGACTGTGACGGGGCTGGAGACCAGAGGATGAAAGCAGGCGCAGCAGAGGGGAAAGCAACGGCGCCTCTTCTCCTGGTGGAGGGAAGAGAGCAGAGCTCGGTTTCCAATAGAGCGGGCAGCGAAGAACCGGCGCGGGCGCGACCCACCGGGCCCGCTGGGAGCCGGCGCAGCCCCCGACTCCCTCCTGCTTGCGTCTGGGGCTTTGCTGACGCCGAGCGCGGAAGGAACCCGCACGCGGGGACAGGTGACAGATTCACTGAAGTCGAGCAGCCTTTGGAGCAAGCACTGCAGGCGCCAAGAAATTAAAATCTTCCCGGGGAAGGGTTCGCAGCTCTGGGCCAACGCGGCTCTCCCCGGAGCGCGGAAGCGCGTGTTCACACGTTCACGCGCCGGCGCACACTCACACAAACACACAGATACTCTGACACGCGCACGCTGACACCCATGTGCCAGCGCTCACGGCACTCAGACGCGCCCACGGCACACAGGCTTCTCCCTCCCCGCCCCTCCCCGCGGCGCTGTGTTGGGGGGCGGGTGGGGCGGGGCGTCTCTCCGCTTTCTGTCCTCCAGCGAGTGCACTTGTCTTTACTTGCCCAGAAGAAGGTGTTATTTTTCGCCTCGTGAATTTCTTCGGTCTCTCTGTTTACCACCTTCTCAAAGTTAAGTCGAGTCACGAAATCGAACTTAAAGCATCGGAACAATCAATGAAGACCTCTGCAGTCCAGGGCGCCTGGCGCTTCCTGGAACTAAAATAAATGCAAGAAATCGAAACTTAATTACTTGAAAGAAATCCAGAAATCCCTCTGCATAATTTATCCAGTCATTTTTAGTAGCGTTTGTGTTCGGTGCAGTGTGTGTTAACTCTATACTTTGACTGGGTTTTTGTTTGCTTTTACATTTTATTTTTTTAAAGATTTATTTAGTTAGGCATACAAGAACTGAGGTGTAGGCAGAGGTGTGGGGTGGTGAGAGGATTCACCAGAGACAGAGTGGGGAGCAGAACAGGCAGATTGACTGAAATACACCACTGAGGGGAGCAACGCAGGGCAGGCAAGAGAGGTCTGCTGCGCCATGTGGCAATCTCCCTGGCCGAGGATCGAACTCGTGCTGCAGTGGCTGCGGACAGCTTCATAGTGCTGAGACTTAACCCGTTGTGCCACAAAGGAGGCCCTGTATTTTACATTTTAAATGGACAAATTTATTAGGAAAAGAAGAAAGGAAAAGAGAGGCCCCTGCACAGTGACAGGTGGGCAGGAGAGCTGCCTGACTCTATTTTTGCCTAATGTCAGGCACCTCCTTTGTAGATTCTTTGGGGGTAGGGGCGGTGACTGGGCCTCTCCTCCATCTGGAACTTTTCCTGCCATAGGTTACTCCTTCTCCTCAAAGGTGATCTAGAACCTTTTCTTTTTCAGAAGTCACTGACCAGAATGGTGCAAGAATTCCTGGGACCCAGCGTTGTGTGTAGTTAAAAAAAAAAAATTTAAATTCTCACCCGTTCTCTCTTCATTTTCTCATTAGTGCTCATGTTTGAATTCTGGTGAGTTGCTTAAGATTTGAAGCCAGGCCTCTAAGTAAATACAAACCAGGATGATTTCTCAGAGGGAACAGTGCACCATCAAATAGTGCCATTCTCTGGAGATGGAAAACTGGCAAAAAGGAGGAACTTATTCCCTTCCCTCTAGGAAGTTCTCTCCTCAGACCCCATAGAGTGCCATTGTCTTCCTAAGGTTCTGTGCTGGAATATTGGTTCTGACTGAAGGCCTCTTCAATGTACTTAGCTGCATCATAAACCCTGGACACTAGTTTCTTCTTTTGATAGTTATTCCTTTCAAACGCATTTTCTCCTCTCCTTTGGTTTCTAATTGGTTGACAATCTTCATTTCTAGATGACTTTCAGTTGAGAGCATAAAGTGCCTGCTCCTGCATGTAGCTTCAAAGATGCTAGCTAATGCGAAAGGGGGTTTTGTTGTTGTTTATTTTCTTGTACATAGCATAATCCTGGTATTGGGATCCATTGGGAGTTTAGAAATTTGGTGATGACGAATGCTATGTCCAGTGAATTTGCAGAAGAGAACAGCCCCTGAATCTATTAGCACGGCGATGGGGACGCCATGAAGACAAGTTTTCCCACAGACATCTCCTAGAAATCTGAAGTAATGTTATGAAAGCATGAAAAATACATTGGGGAACAGCTTGGAAACTGAAGTACATTTTGATTTAACTTACATTAACAGAAATGTAATGTAAAAGTGAAAGGATCTAACAAAACCATTAATAATTAAAAAATAATTACAGATAGTCTATCCTTACTATTCATAACCACTCAACACTTTAGACAAAGAAAACGGAATACTCTTAATGGGAATGAGATGTGAGCAGACTGCTAATGAGAAGTTAACCAAGGGCTGAGCATTTGTCAAAAGAGACGAGTTCCCTTGTTTTCCCCACCTGCACATTTGAATTCTCCCAGAGTTAGTTTGGACCCTTCTCTTCCATCAGCATGTACACTGAGTGTCAGGGTTCATGCAACGGAAGTCTCTTGAGCAATAACAGCACAGATCTTATCAAATTCCAAAGATCTGGGGCACCAGATGGCTTGTCTATTAACCATCTTCATTGACAGATATTTATAGGTGCCTAAGAGATACATGCCTCCATAATAGATTTTGGTTGGACAATCCCATCCCACAAGGATTTCACAAAACAATGATCCTCTGAAGACCACAGTTTGTTCCCTGTCTCTGTGTCCCTTAAAAAAATTATCATCCTTTGAAAATTCATTGATGTCCGGTTATTAAAAAACAAACACATAAATGTATTTTTTTCCTGTTACCTAAATTGCATTTGTTTCCTTTCCAGTGTGAATTTTTCAATATCCTGTCTTCAGGGTAGTATTCTCTGCAAAATCTTGCAGTAAACCTTTAATCATGCACTAGACCTTTAAAAAGGTGTTGAGAGGGAAAACACAGTGACTCAATTCTGATTTTCACTGCATGTGCTTCTTTACTTTGTCTGAGAGACACGTGGGATTGGCCCTGGAATACTCTGTTGATGTTTGGAGGCACTGGGAGGAAATCAAAGCAGCCTGGCGGAAAGCAAACTTCACTGACTCTTGTCAGAGATAAAGGGAAATCGTACAAAAGGAGAGATTTGCAGACACACAACTGGAATTCAATGAAGTCATGGCTCAGGCATCTTCGGGGTGGGGGGGGCACCAGGAAGTGGAGACCTGCAGCCCATGTCACATCTTCTGCATCTAAAGAATTTGGAGCCTCCTTCCTTCCTTCCCCATCCCCAGATGAATTAGCCACAAGACGGCATGTCTTTTGTAGGAAACAGAAAAACCTGGGGAGAAATGCTAATAGATTGACTGCAAAGCTTACAAATACTTCTCAGCTCTATAAATATGAGCTGAGTGCATAAAACATGTTAGATTCCACTCTCAGTTGTTGTTGTTAATGTGGAGGAAGGACACTACAACAATGACAACTCACTTACCTTTAAACATTTATTCTTTCTTGAAATTTTACATATGGCATATGATTTGCCTGTAAATTTCATAATACAAAAGTGCGTGAATCCACCATAGAAGTGTAAGATTTGTATTCAGACATATGTTATTGCTGCTTTCTTCCCTTCCCTCTGTTATATGCATATATATCCATTCTTTCCTTTATATGCATATGTGATAGATACATGCATGTGCTCTGATTGAGGTTGTAGCTTATTGCTTGACCAATTTTTTTCCGGATATGCATATAAGACATCTTGATAAGCATGCTTTATTTGAAAATTTAAGATTTCCCTTCTTCAAAACACCAATGCGATACACTCTGTGATATGATGTGCCCATACTCTTTTCAAGGATGAGGACAACCCAGACGTGGTCTACATTATGTTTACCTAGTGTGCTTGTTCATTTTTAAAAAATACAGTGTGATTTCTTTATAAATAAGACCATATTAACAATGCACAGTATCTCAGAAGTCGAAAAAGGTAGCACTAATAGCACTGAATGGTTTTTTATTACTTTTCCAATTCAGTTGAGCTGAGAAGTCACTTTCATAATCTAAAAATATTTATTTATTAAACCATATTAATACTTTTATAACCAATATGAAAAAAGGTGATATAAATATGTGATCTATAAATCGCATGTCAGTTATGCCAGACCTTTGTGCACGGAATTCCCAGTGCCGACCTCTTCTGTCTGGGACAGGGGCAAGCCTTGCTTAGAGCACCTCGTCCTCTCTTGGTCCAGCAGGGTCACGCTCCACCCTTCGGTGCTTTCCTTCTGCTACCAACACGCATGTCCAGTTCTCCTGAGAGCAGAGACTTCCCTTCCTCATCCACCAGCCAGTGGAGGAGTACTAGGGCCCTGAAGATGATAAATTCCACCCATTCTTCTGGGGGTTTCCGGGTGGCAGTAAAACCACAAACTCAGCTATTCCCCAGAAGACAATCTCCATGGGGATTGATTTCTGCTGTCCAACACTTGTCCATTCCAGATGTAAATCATCTAGTTCTGGTTCCTCGTCTCCGGAGAGACTAAGATGCTTCCCGGCTTCCATATTTCATGGGTTCTTATCCTCATCTTCCGTGGTTTCTCCTGACCTCTGTGGACTGGTTCAGACCATATGACAAGTCATTTGCACAGTAATCCTGCTACACATTTTGATCTCTTTGCTCCCTTACTTTTCCCATATCAAGTTGTCTCCACTTTCTGTCTACAAACTGCTGATTTCACTGGAGATAGTAAAGAGCGTAAGTTAGTTTCTCTCTCTATGTATCTGTAATATCTTGGGACTTTCCTTTATGGTGTAGTCTGCAGAGCTAAAAACTACATTTGACAGACCTTCTTATAGCTCAGATGCTGGCTATCATGGAGACAGAGGCATGGGTCTTTTCTTTCCCCCTCAGTATGAATATAGGAGAAGCAGAGTTTCCTCAGATCCATGTGTCCACTAAGACGTGTATTCCTGACACCTGCAGTCCCACCACTGTCGCGCGCGGTCCCCTGTCCAGCAGGAAGAAAGACGCGACTCAGAGGTGATCTTCAACTGGTTCTCCCTCGAACCTCTTTATTGTTCTCTTTTTATACAATTGTTCCACCAATCATCTTACTGCAGGATTTACATACCCCAATCATGTTAAAGGTCAAACTGGGCCCGACCAATGGTCTTAGTGATCACGCGCGCACGAGCTCT
>PVIJ01016015.1:0-34241 GCA_004024925.1 Scalopus aquaticus
ACTGTTCACAATAGCAAAGGTATGGAAGCAACCCCGATGTCCAAAAATAGATGATTGGATCCAGAAGATGTGGTACATATACACAATGGAATACTATTCATCATGGAAAGAAGATAAACACATGCAATTTGCAGCGACATGGATGGAATTAGAGGGGATCATACTCAGTGAAATAAGCCAGAAAGAAAGAGAAAAATATCGAATGGTTTCACTTATAACAGGACTACAGGGAGGCCGGGTGGGAGAGAGACAATCAGTGGGGGGGCGAGGGGGGAAGGAAGGAGCCGGAGGGAGGGAAGGGAAAGGGCACAAAATGGAATAGAAAAGAACACAAGGGACCATGGAGATGGATCACGGGTGAATTGGTGGTGGGCTACCCAAGGGGAATGCAAAATGTAAAAGACATAAATAACAATAAAAATATATATTATAAAAAAAAAAAAAGTTCTCAAGCTTCTTTTGTCTCTTTCCCTCTATCTTCATCCCAGCAATCCATCCACTTTTTCCTGCCTTTACTACTGCCAACTTGATCCAAACCTCTATCATTTGTCATCCTGAAAACCATAGCAGCTTCCCAAGGGCCTGTCTGCTCGTTCATGTTCTTCTGTGATCTATTCTACTCAGTAACTGTCTCCTTCTTGGACAGTAAATCCATCTTGTCAGTTTCCTGCTTGTCACTGTTCAATGGTTTTCCATTGTATTTAGAATTAGATTCAAAGTCCTTTTTAGTGACTCATAAGGCCCTGCACAATCCGACTCCTGCTCGCCTGACCAACCACACCTGTTAACACTGCCCCTCATTTACATACCTTTTCCAACCACACCAGACTTCTCTCAGTACCTCAACCCTGACATTCCTTCCTGCTTCAGAGTCTTTTTATCCATATGTTGCTTCCTTTTCATAGGGTACAAATACACACACACACACACACACACACACACACACACACACACACTACTCATTCTTCAGTTTTCAGGTCAGATATTTCCTCCTTAGGAAGACCAGACCAAACCATGCTACTTAAAGGATTTTTATCCTGCCACCCCACGGCTCCCCAAGTTGATTCTCTATATCAACCCCCATTTGTTTCCTTTTAGCACCTTTATAACTTGCAGTTACTTGTCATTTTGGTTATGCTTTTTTTTCAGTCTTGTTTTCCTAGAAGTTCGTTCCAAAGGGTAAGGTAATGGGTCTGTCTTGATTTCTAATGTAACCCTAGAGTTCTATGCCTGACGCGTAGTAGGTGCTCAATCAATATGTGTTAAAATGTTGAGTACAAACCTAATAGTGTTTAAAATGGTGGACACATTCTGTATCATTATCTAAGCATGCTATCAATACTTGAATGGTGAACTTGAAATTTAAGTCAATGAGTGACCAATAGCCAATCAATTTTCCATTTCATAATGCCCTTTTATTCCATTGATTAAACTTATCTATTCATCAATTATCTGTTATCATTTCACATTTTGACAAATTTGATGAGGTTGCTCTTTCACCTAAAGACTTTTTCTGCCAATTAGCTCCTTTTGACCTTTACATTTATAAACCCACACAGTACAGATTCAGAGGAAAGAAAGATACGTTCAAAATAGACCAGACCACACACAACATTTTCCCCAAATTGAAGGTCTAAAGAGAGAAAAATTATGGGCCCAACATGATTTGTAGGAAATCCCCATGAGAAATAAAAATAGGGTATAAGTGATGCAAAATGTGTACAGTGAATGACTGGCGCTTCTTGACTAGGTATTTGGAAATGAGTAACAAGTGATAAAATATAGTAGCAGGCAAATGAAATAATAATGTTGATATATTCAGGCTCAGATAAGATTCTATTTCAATCACTATAGTTAGAAAAGAGTCCACTGCTTTGAAAAAATCTCTGAAATAAGAAACAACATTCTCCCTCCACTCTTCATTAAAGCAACATATACTCAATTCCTCTAAAAGTAAAATGATGATGTGCAATCTAAGTTTGAGGGATAATGTTTAATTCAATCAGCAAATTCTTGTTTTGAAGCTACGGTATGCCAGGTTCTTTTTGAAAATAGTGAGATGCATGCCTGGTTTTACATGGGCTACAATTTGGTTGGAAAAACAAAGCAAAATAAGCAGAGTAAAGCAACATGTCAGGACCAGAGGCTTTATAGGGCGGTACTAAGAGACCACACTCTTGTGTTCTCAAGAGACAGAGATAGTGTCAAATTCTCTGAATCTTCACCAACTGTGCAAATTTTACCAAGCTATAAAAACTCAGAGCCTCAGTGCTTCCTCTGTTAGAAGAGGATAATGGAAGCACACCTGTGCCTACCAAATGAGATGGTCTGTGTGGAATGCTTGGCATTGCATGTGCTCAAAGCAAGTGCTCATTAAACATTAGCTCTTGTAATGATTATTTTAGTCTTTTGCAAGTTATATGAGTAATTGTTTATAAAAATGGAGATGGAAAAAAGTCTTTGCTGAAACAGTTATTTGCAAACAGTGTTATTCGTTGTAAAGAATTCATTATAAACTTATTAAAACAGTTGGCACAAACCCCACTATAACTTTTCCAGAACTATGTAAACTTGAGGTAGCACTTTCTGGAGTTATAAGTCTCTTTCCTCTTCTGAGATGCCTTTCTTTTAATTTAGTGCTGCCACAAGTGAGCGGTAGAAAAATCGTATTAATGATCACATGGCCTAATATAAAAATGCAATATACATGTATGTATGTATATATTACATTTTATGTAATATTACATAAATATACATAATAATACAATAATACATAAATAATAATACATATATATATAATTAAATGTAAACGTTCATTTATTTTATATATATGGGGGAGAGAGAGAGAGTGTGTGTGTGTGTGTGTGAGAGAGAGAGAGAGAGAGAGAAGAGACTTAACAGATGGATCCTTTTTAGGTGTACCATTCACAGACTTTTAATGCTTTTATTATGCAAACACAAAATTTGAGATGCAGAACTCTTCCATCTCCCTCCAAAAGTTCCCTTGTGTCCCTTTGTAGTCATTTCCCACCCTCATGCTCAGACTTCGTTAACCACTAATCTGATTCCTGTTCAGATAATGTTGCCTTTTCCAGAATGTTATATAAATGGAATCATATGGTGTAGAGACTTTTGTGTCTGGCTTCTTTCACTTAACACAATGCATTTGAAATTCTTTCTTGTCATTATATTTATCAGGAGTTTCTTTTTATTCATGAGAGGTAGCCCATAATGGATGGGCCATAATGTCCATCAAATGAAATTTTTTTATCCAATTGACAGACACTTAGATTGTTCCTAGTTTTGGGCTATTATGAATAAGTCTGACATAAAATTCTCTTCCATCATTTTTCTTTATGCTAATTCAAGCTGATTTTTCTGTCACTTGCAACTAGTAAAGTCCCAACTAATAAACAAGAAAACACAAAATTTTCCACCGAAATAGCTCAAATGACAAAGAAAAATAGCTATAAATCAACAATAACCTGGTAGGATAACCCAGAGAGCCAAAACATATGCAAGCTATCTTTAAAAATCTCTCATTTCACCTTAAAATTTAACGTGAATTTTATATTATTCTCCAAAATGTCTTTATGTGTTCTATCAATAAAAACAAATGTCTTGTGAATATCTTGCCAGTATAGGATTTCTCCCCTCAGGTATGATTACCATGGCTCCCCCACCACCAAAGCACCCACCCATAAGCACCCACAGTCCTCCATCACAGTCCATTATGTTCTCCACACTTCTCACCCCTCCCCCTTATGCTACCCTCTCCTCCCCATCTTGATGCTTGAGATCTATCTATGCTCAACTTTCGAGGGATAGAAAACAATAAAAAATAATAAATACTAAAAGACATTCTACACCTACCCAAACTTCTGACATAAATGATGCTTATTTCTATCTAGAAAACAATAAAAAATAATAAATACTAAAAGAAATCCTACACGTACCCAAACTTCTGACATAAATGATGCTTTCTCTAAAAGTGAAAACAGTGATAAATAAATATGAACAGTAATAAATAAAGATCTTCCATCTTCAAACAAAAACTAATATATAATAGAAAGGCTCCATTTTTGACTTGTGACTCTTCTCCCCAAACCGAGATGCACTCTTGGCCCTAAAAGAGCTAGAATTCATCATAAGAACTAGGTAGAGGAGCTCGGGATCAAGAGAGTGTATAGCTCAATGTGAAGAATGAACTTGGAGACAAGAGCAGAAAGTGAATCCTGGCTTAATGTACTTGTAGTGTGACTTTGAGGAAGTTTCAGCTTCCACATCTGAAACGTAGGGCTGCATATTATACCTCTCAAGCTCTCAGGCTTTCATTGTCCTCCCTTCCAAACCCTCCTACTTGACCTACCTATTACACACACTGTTCTAGTGGTGAAATAATGCTCTTTCTCCTTAACAGAACTTAAAAATCAATCATCCTGAGAGTAAGCATGAACAAAGAATTCATCATAGCTCTTAGAACTGAAAGTCTGATTTAAAAAAAAGGTCACTTGTAATCATATTTTAACATGATTGGAAATTAATGGAACATCTTAAGTATGGAATTTTAATTTTTTACAAAACTTTGACAGTTTCTCATGATATTGTAATAGATAAAATGACGAATGCTATCGCTGTACTGCTTAGGTAGAGACACAGCTGATTGAATGATACACAGTAAGAATATTGATTATTGGTTCTGAAAAACATTCACTTAACAGTCTCTGTCCTTGGACTTGTCAGGTGCAATATTTTCTATTAATGTAAAAGAATATGATAGAATTAATACAAACAGCCAAAGATTTGAAATGACCCTAACATGCTATAATACTGCACGGAGAATTTTAAAAAGCAATTTAATCAAATATGATGGGGGATCTGAAAAACAGTGAGGTTGAAAGAGGTGCCGAGAATATGTAACCTGATGAAGACTAAGACTGGGGGTAATGGGGACCTAGTCACTAGGTCCTTTCATGTTGTCATAGAGCAAAAGCAGAAGACATGCTCCTTCCACTTCAGAAAACAGGGCTGGACCCAAGAGGGAAGGGGGGCAGGTAAAGTGGGCCCCGGCGGAGGATGAGAAAAGCAGCAGCCAGGGACTAGGCTCTGAAAGGCATATCCTCAATCACAGGCTGGTGTCCACGCTCTTCATCAGGGAATTTAAATATGGGAGCTTTAGTTCATCTGGTGAAGCTGGATTAAATTAACTCTGCAGTTTATATAATTTATTTGCAAATTAAGAAAAGAAATTAAATCATATAAATACCAGTTCCTTACAACATATATTTTCACAAACATCAGGGCAAGGCAGGAGGTCCCAGGAGTGTCTTGCCTTGCTATTTACCTCTTGTAGTGACTGTTTTGCCTCAGTCACTGTTGTAACCGGCCTGGAATTTCTGTCTGGTTTTCCTCTGCTCCTGTAGCGCTAAAGAGCACTGGAGACAAATGGGCTGTGCTTAAATTTGAACTGTACCAGTGTAGATTTGAGGCACAATATTGAGCCTTCAAGACTCAGTTTCCAATCTATGAACTTGGCATCAACAACAGACTGCTCCTGGGGTGGTTGTGGGGGATCTACAAGTAAAGCACTTAGTGTGGCGCCTACAACATGACAAACCCCGTTCAGTGTGGCTGTGGTTTAATAGTAAGAAACCTTACCCCCCTTAGCACTGCACAGTCCTTAGATTTGCCCTGCAACTGTCACTCGATTAGATTTAGGCTCCAGGTAAGTGACTTTATTTTGCCGATTGCCCTGCTTCAGGAACAAAATTTGAAAATACGAAATGTGGCTTTTTAAACGGTTGATAAAGGGCAACAGGATGTGGTGGCAAGAGCAGGACCCTGGTTCCAGTCCTCTGCTCAGACTAGCTATGTGACCACACGCAGCATTTATGCTCTTCACCAGCAAGAAGCGAGCTAGACTGAAGGAGCTCTGTGCTCTTTCCCGACCAAAAGGTTTCGTCCAAATGAGGCAATGGGTGGAAAAGGATAAATCATGAGGATAGACAAAAGGAATAAGGAAACCAAGAAGACTAAACATGGATTATTTAGTCTAAAAGAATCACCTTGCAAGTTTCACGCTACAATGAAAGGTCCCTGTCAGCTGGATTCAAGGCAATACTAATCATGTTTTCCAATAATAAATGACTAAAATTTCCCTAAATTTTTATAAGCTTGCACCTCATTCAAGTGAGGAGGTGTTAAAGATGACACCTCTAGACATTGTCATACAAATCATAGATAGTCCTTCATTCTAGGCCTGCACGGTATGGAAAGTGGTCACAGCTAAATGGAATAGGAAGTTGCCTGCTATGTGACCTGGGTGTGTTTATTTGATTTGCACTGGAATTCTGTAGACTGAGTACAGAATTAAGGACAAATGGAATTAAAACAAACTTTTACTGTCAGGTGACCTTTGAAGCTTTCTCTAAGCCAAGCCAGTCTCACTTTGTTTTGGATAGAAACCTCCAGCAATCAAGGACATAAATTTCACTCCCATCCCCTTCCTCTCTCCTCCTGTCCCCTAATTTATCTAGCTTTTCAGTGTGTGTGCACTATGCCTACAAAGAATAAGATTCAGCTCTAATTTCAAGGAATTCAGAGTCCCAGAAGTAGACAGACAGATCATTCTAAGACAACAGTGTGTGTCAGTGCAGGAATGTGTTCAGACAGTATGGAAGCAGTTGAGGAGGGTTTTCTAGTACAGAAAGGCAGGGGGAACAATAAAATGATAGATTACTGAGAGATGATGGAAATGGATTTATGAAAGTTAAATAGGAACAAGTTATTATTAATTAGATAAATAAATGGAAGAGGAAGGGGTGGGCACTCCCAACAGAGGGTAGAACATGACCACAGACATGACAGCAAGAAACAGCATAGTGACTACCACGGGCACTATAAGCAGTTGCATGTTGTTAAAGTGAAGAGCAGAAAATACGGATTCAAGAGTTTGGCATGGACTGCACTTAAAAGATCCATTTGTTTGATGATAACACAGATTAGTGATTCTGGGATTCATGGACCAGCAGTATCAACATCACCTGTGATTTTTTTAAATTATTAAATATATTTATTTAAATATATATATATTTTATATCATTGTTCATTTTTGTATGATGTTTGATTTTTCCTCTTAGGTGTAATCCCCCAAAAATTCCCACCACCAACTCATCTGAGAACTGTCACCGTAGTCTCTAGTGCTTTTCCCTCCCCTGTTTTGATCCCTCTCCCTCCTCTTTCCCTGCTGTATGTCTCCGACTTATAGTTTGCCTGCTAGTTTTGTCTTTTCTTTTTTCCTGATTCCTTGCATGTTTTCCCTATATACCTCCTATAAGTGAAATCATCTGATATTTTTCTTTTTCCTCCTGAATTATTTCACTGAGCATAATCCCTTCCAGGTCCATCCATGTTGCTGCAAATGGCATGAGTTTATCTTTTGTGATTGCAGAGTAGTATTCCATTGCATCACCTGGGAGTTTGTTGAACATGTAAATTCTCAGGTCCTTTTCAGATCTATTGAATTAGAAATGCAGGAGAGAGGGTCCATAATTGATGTTTCCACAAGAGATTCTGATCTACACTGCAGTTTGAAAAATACTGGTTTGGATTTCATTTCACACAAAGAAGAGAATTTTGATGATTGCTAAGAGTGACATGGAACTTGCTTTTGAAGTCTCTAATCAGGTTTTTATTCCATCCCCATCCATATCAAAGCCAATACTGACCTTCTAGCTCAGAGAAATCTTGAAACTTCATGGTTTGCTGGGGTAGGCAATATTGGATAGCAAGGGGCCCAGTTTACAGCTATTTCTGGAGAGTCATTTCCATTACAAGATGTATCTTCTCATAGTAATACTAACCAAACAGTGCACCAAATAATGAAGAGGATTCTGACTGAGTGCCTGCTAGTTCTAACTGAAAGATTAAATTCCTTTAGGCCCACCAATGAGCTCTACTACCAATACCTCAACCCACAACACCACAGTCTTTTTTTTGTGCCTCCCACCTGCTATCAATGCTTCAGAACTTATGAATGTTAGTCCAGATATGTCTTCCTTCCCAGAAGAAGTTCCAGAAAGCAACTGCCAAGAGATTCCACCCAGTCCCTGATCCTGTGTCCACATCTTACTTTAGTCTTTTGAAAGGATCCTATAAAAACAAATCAAGGATCTGATAGCAAATGCACATTTCCCTGACTCTTACGATTTTAGAGATTATTGCTCTAATGAAAGGCCACTCAAAAATATGGACTTGCATTTAGGAAGCAAAGTGAATTATGTCTTCCTATATGTTTATAAAACTATAGAGCTAGATAGAATCAAGCTCCTGTGAAGGGATATATATGGAAAAAATCCATGTCACAGAGATAATATTTTAGCTAAAAAAAATATACATTTGGGGATTTTTACCTCTTCATAAGTTGAAATTACACTAAAAACTTTTGTAAAAACATCTCCTGCATCTATATATGGACTTTGGGAAACTGCCCATCTTAACCATAGCCCTATAATTTTCAAGCTTTATTTTTAGCAGTGAAATATTCATATAGTGCCTATTATATCATCTTGCATTAAATAAAATAAAGGTCAAGTCACAAATTGATACTCAGCAAGGAGGGATAGACCACCTCCTCTCCGTGCTTTACTGTCCCCTTCAGCAGTCTCTGAGATACCTGTTTTAGAATCATTGATCAAATTTGTTCCCAGTAGGCATAAAGAACCCCACTTCATTAATAAGGAAGATAGTAACTGTATTAGTCAGAATTCTCCAGAGAAACAAAACCAATAGGAGTGTATGCATGTGTGTGTGTGCACGCGTGCATGTGTGTGTGTGATATATATATATATGTATATATATGTGTATATATATATATATATATACACATATAAACATATATACAGAGATAGAAAAAGAGAGAGAGATTTATTTTAAGGATCTGGCTCAAGTGAATATGGAGAGCTGGCCCAGGTGAATCTGAAATTTGCAGAGCAGACCAGCAGGCTAGAAATTCCACAGTTACTGATGTTACAGTCCTGAGTTCAAAGTCAGTCTGAAGGTGGAAGTTCTTCCTTCTTCCTCCAGGGATCTTAGTCTTTTCTCTTAAGTTCTTCACTTGATTGTAGGAGGCCTACTCCCATGATGGAAGATAATCTTCTTTACTCACTGTCTACTGATTTAAGTGTTAATCACATCTAAAAAATACCTCCACAGTGATATCTTTGACAGAACAACTTGGTACCATGGGCTGGCCAATTTGACAAATAAATTAACCCTCCCAGGTAACCCAACAAGCTGTACTTGGTTTTCTAGCTACTTTAGAAATAAAAAAATGTCCTAGAGACCTGGCTGACCGGAGAGGAAAAACAAATATCTTGACGTATCAGTGTGATTAAATGATGTCAGAAGAACAATGTAACTAGAGGTCTAGCTAGGTGCATAGAAGGAAAGGCAAGGAAAAGCAGCAGTAATTCTGGTGAATTTGGCTTACCTCAAAAACAAATTATAGAATAAAAATTAGTCACCAAAAGTCTGCCCCAAACTAGAAACATTTCCTTAACAATCTATTAACGTTTGAAGTTGACACATCAGCAGATTGGAGTTTCATGCGTAACTGTGACCTATTTCTTAGCAACTGGTTATTATTATGAGAGATGCTAATGAAGACAAATTTTTTGCCTATTGAAAGCTGAACTCAAGTTTCTTTCAAAAGGGAATGTTAGCTCCAAAAGAAAGTAGTTCAGAAAGGAGTGGCAGAAAATGATAACCTATATTGGTTCTTCATACATTTAAATACTCAACCAATTTTTGGAGTGTAAGCTGTGGTCTCCTGTGCTGCACAGCCCGTCTCAGGTGAGGCCCTCTACACCCACTGCCAAATTGACTACATAAGTTACTATGCTGGTACCACCCTCACCAGTTTGGTCACAGCTGTTGAATTAGAGCAGCCATGTTGCAGAGCAGCCACCAATGATGTTATCTGGCACATAAGCTTTATACAACAGAGGTGGTGGCTAACTGCACAAATATAATTTTCCCCTTAAAAAAGTTTGAGTCCTAAAAAGAGATTCAATTAAAAGCATCTGGTAAGGGGAGCACAGACAATCCATGAGATAGGAAAACTAAGATGACTGAGAGATGACTTCACAGTCAAGAAAGTATGTCTAACAAAAAAGAAAAGAATTATAATAGAATGTGAAATAAATCTCAATAGCGAGAGACATAGGACACTATGAGAAAACAAAGAAGGGATACTTAGAAGGTGAGAAAGGAAGACTTTTTGAAGAGAACAGTAGCAGTAACAGAGAAGTAATGACAGAGCATTGCAGTAGAGCTCCATGAACTGATCTTGAGGAGGTGATATGATGGCTCACCTAAAGTTAGCACTGGATCTTGAAGAACGGCGACCTTCTAGTTCTCAAATTACAATGTCACTGCATTACAGCCTAATATGTGTTGTGTGTTTACATGACTTCTGGTTCATTTTTTCTTATTTGGATCCCATGATACCCGCAATACCTCTTCTCCTCTTTCCATATGGGTTTACAGTAAGACTCCATTACTGGAGATGAGAGAGTCAATGTTATTTATAATCTAAAAAGGAAACACCCAATTTTGATTAACTGCTTGTTATATAAGAAGCTTTACAACAAGGCTAGGCCAAAAAATCTTAAAAGCCAAAATTTTTGGTTCACAATAAATCACAGTATCCTTAAAATTGAAATTTCTGAAGTGCAAAAAAAAGAGACTTATTCCACCTAAGTTTTATTATAACCCCAGAGCTGTTTCACTTATTTATAGTGACCAATGTATGATAAACAAACCAAGGGGAATTTGTACGATCCTCCCTTCCAGTTAGGGACTGGAATCCGTGAATCAAGAACCAAAATGAACAGCCTGATTTGCTGTAACTCAAGCTATCTTCAAATATTAATTAACATTATCCACAGAACACTGAGTCAAAAGGAAAACTGAACATATACATGCACACATGCACTTTATGAAAACCAGGATTGGATTATATATTTTCAGAACTACTCTTAACTGGTATTTTGTTTGGTTCAATTTCTCCTTCCTATTTGGTTTCATTAGTTGTCAGACTGCTACAAGATGTGAAAGCCACTTGACACAGAGAACTACTGAAGAATGGAAGAGTAATTTATTTCTCTTTATAGAGTAGTTGAGTCATTAATTACAGTCATCATAACAACAGTGGTATTAGTGACGCTATTAATTATGGAAATTATTTGTGAATGGTATCTTACAAGAGATAAAACTAAGTTAAAAATTTGAGCATCCTGGATTGACGTCATCAATATGGCGGTGAAGGGACGCTAGTATCAACTCTCCCAAAAGAGAAGCCGCTTATAAAGAGACATCAGCCAAACCCAGAGAAGATCCAGAAACGCTGGATAAATCTAACACCCTCACGGGTGAGTAGGACCAGGAAAGAAGCTAAAAAGACTGACTAAGGAGAAGAAAGAACTACTAGATCCCCTCCCCCCTCACCTCAACGCAAAACTGGACCAGGAGACCAAGACAAGAGGCACCTGAGGAGACCCAGAAAAAGAAAGGTGGGCAGAGACGTTTCTCTGGGCACGGCAGAGTGATAAACTTGAGACTGACACCAGCAGTCCCTCCAGGTAGCAACAGAGCCCGGGAGAGGGCAGAGTGCACTGGGGAAATTGCCGGGACATGGAACAAAGCCTCAGGCAGCCAGGCAGCCACAGTGTGACCCCTCCCCCCACCTCCATTAAAGAGCCAGCACTCCAGCTTCCCGCTGGAACAGAACTCTGGGGTAGTGGTCTACCCACTCCTTCAGTAACACTGGTAGTATCTAACCACTGGAGGAACCACGGGGGGAGAAAAAGAGAAAAAAAAAAGCTCCCAGCTACAGGTGCGGGAGAAACACAGGACAAAAGCAGCAGGCCGTAGGGACTCACTATCCCGCCCCGAGCAAGAGAGGGAGAGCTGCCCAGGCAGTTCCACCGTGCTGCTCCGCCCCCGAGAATTACCACGGGAAGGGGTCAGCTTCACAACCCACAGATAAAGACTGCAGGCTAGGCTGCCGCAACTGCCCTCCACGTGCGGAAAATGTGCGGAACAAAAGCCGCTTGTGGTTTAGACTTGCTCCATCCCATGCAGAAGAGGGACCATGGTAGGGGCAACTCCATCGTGGCGCACCTACCGGCGGCCCCCAAGCTGCGCACGCCCGCCGGTGACCCCCAGCCATGCGCACCCCACACCCGCCGGCGCCCTCCAGCCAGGGTTCTTGGAACTGAGTAGAACTAGCTCTTGGAACACCAACCACCATGACCACCAGGGGCTTGGCTTAACAGGGCCAGAATCAGTTAGATCATCACTCCCCGACATCCAAGAAGGAGAACCCAAAGAGATGCCTGCCAACACCAGTGGCACAATCTCCCAACACTCACAACAAATCAGAAGACAAACAGGGAGAAGGAAAAATATAAACAACCAAGCAAGCCCTCAGGGAAAGGACATGGAACAAAAAGAAAATCAAGTACCAAAAACCATCGACAATGACACGGAAGAGCTTCTCTCTCTGTCAGATAAAGAATTTAGAATCATGATCAAGGAAATCATGACAAAGGAAAAGAAAGAAATGAAAAAAACAATTAATGATCTGAAGAAAGAAATTGAGACCCTAAAGAAGGAGAATAAGAGCTTAAAGGAAGAACTAAAGATCTCCGGGAACAGCAATAAAAGCAGAATCGATGAAATGGAAGACCGCATTAGCGATCTCAAAGATGCAAACATTAAAAGATCCAAAAGGGAAAGGGAAATTGAAGCACGAAGGGAAAAGAATGAAAAAACAGTTTAAGATCTATCTGACACCATGAAAAAAGGAAACATAAGAGTAATAGGAATTCCAGAAGGAGAGGAGAGGGACCAAGGAGCAGAGAAACTATTTAAGGAGGTGATAGAAGAAAATTTCCCGAGTATGAAATTTTCCGGCATACAAGAAGCATGAAGATCTCCAAATCACCATGATCCCAGACGACCCACCCCTAGACATATCATGGTTAAACTCACACAAATACAGGACAAGGAAAAAATATTGAAGATGGCAAGGGGGAGGAAACAAATAACCTAGAAAGGAAAACCAATCAGGATGACATCTGACTTCTCCAAAGAAACGCTAAGGGCAAGGAAAGAATGAAGAGACATATTCAACAAACTCCAAGATAATAATTTCCAACCTATAATACTTTATCCTGCAAAGCTCTCTTTCATCTATGAAGAAAGGATAAGGATCTTCCCAGACAAACAGAGTCTCCAGAAATTCGTCATGACTAAACCCCCAATACAAACAATACTACAAGAAGTCCTAAAACCAAAACCGACAAAGGAATGAAAAAGACTAGAATAATACATGGAATAAAACTACAAAAAGACAAACAAAATGGCCAATATAGATGCCAACGTATCAATATTAACTCTAAATGTAAACGGACTCAACTCATCAATAAAAAGGCACAGAGTAGCGAAATGGATCAAAAAACAGAACTTAGGGCCTCCCCGGTGGCGCAGCGGTTGGGCGCTGGGCTGTGGAGCTGTGGGCAGCAGCAATGCAAGTTCGATGCCCGGCCAGGGAGAACCCCACATGGCGCGGCAGACCTCTCCTGCCTTACCCGCTGCTCC
Organism: Scalopus aquaticus; assembly: GCA_004024925.1. Taxonomy (NCBI): domain Eukaryota; kingdom Metazoa; phylum Chordata; class Mammalia; order Eulipotyphla; family Talpidae; genus Scalopus; species Scalopus aquaticus. The sequence continues at coordinate 13,666 of PVIJ01016015.1, forward strand.
CCTCAGCAGTGTATTTCTGATCTGCCTGTTCTGCTACCCGCTCTGTCTCTGGTGAACCCTCTCGCCACCCCACGCCTCTGGCCTGTACCCCAGCTTGTATGTATAAATAAAAAATAAATCTTAAAAAAAAAACAAAAACAGAACTTAACCTTCTGCTGTCTACAGGAAACACATTTAGCCACAAAAGATAAACACAGACTGAAAGTAAAAGGCTGGAAAATAATCCTACAAGCAAATGGACCGAAAAAGAAGGCAGGGACAGCTATACTTATATCAGATAAAATAGACTTCAAACTAAAAAAGATAAAAAGAGACATAGATGGTCACTACATCATGATAAAGGGAAAAATTCAGCAAGATGATATAACCCTCATCAACATATACTCCCCTAATGAAGGAGCACCAAAATATATAAGACAATTATTATCAACTCTGAAAACAGACATTAGGGAAAATACATATATAGTAGGAGACTTCAACACTCCATTATCACAAATGGACAGATCAATGAGGCAACAAATAAACAAGGACATTAAAGCTCTAAACAAAGACCTAGACCACATGGGCTTAACGGCTATATATAGGGCACTGCACCCCCAAAAATCTGAATACACATTCTTCTCAAGTGCACACGGATCATTCTCCAGGATTGATCACATACTAGGTCACAGAACAAACCTCAACAGATACACAAAGATCAAAATCATACCTACTATCTTCTCCTATCATAAAGCCATCAAACTAGAAATGAACTATGAAAAGAAAAAAAGGAATCCTTTTACATCATGGAGATTGAAACCCACACTTCTCGAAGACCACTGGATTAATGAGGAGATCAAAGAAGAAATTTAAAAATACCTAGAAATGAATGACAAAGAAGACACAACTTTCCAAAATGTTTGGGACACAACAAAAGCAGTATTAAGAGGGAAATACATAGCAATACAGGCTCACATCAAGAAACAAGAAACAACTCAAAGAAAAAATTTAATCTCCCACCTCAAAGAACTAGAAAAGGAACAAGAGAAAAACCCAAAAGCAAGTACAAGAAAGGAAATAATAAAAATCAAAGAAGAAATAAATGAAATGGAAATCAAAAAAAAACACAGAAGATCAATGAAACCAAAAGCTGGTTCTTCGAAAGAATAAACAAAATAGACAAACCTCTAGCAAGGCTTACAAAGAAAAAACGGGAGAGCACACAAATAAACAGGATAAGAAATGAAAGAGGAGAAATTATAACGGACACAGCAGAAATCAAAAGAATAATCAGAGATTTTTATAAAAGGCTATATGGAAACAAGTTCAACAACCTAGAGGAAATGGATAAATTCCTGAAACTACACAACCACCAAAAATAGGTAAAGAAGATATAGAACACCTAAACAGGCCAATCTCAAGCTACGAAATTGAAGCAGTAATCAAAACCCTTCCCAAAAACAAAAGCCCAGGACCAGATGTTTCATAAACGAATTCTACCAAACATTCAAAAATGAACTAATCCCTATATTACACAAACTCTTTCAAGAAATTGAGAAAGAAGGAGTACTACCAAACACATTCTATGAAGCAAATATTACTCTAATACCAAAACCAGACAAATACAACACAAAAAAAGAAAACTACAGACCAATCTCCCTAATGAATATCGATGCAAAAATATCTAACAAAATCTTGGCCAATAGGATCCAACAATGCATCCAAAAGAAAATACACCATGACCAAGTGGGATTTATTCCAGGGACACAGCATGGTTCAACATCCAAAAATCAATCAATGTAATCCAACACATCAACAAAGAGAAAAATAAAAACCATATGATCATATCAATAGATGCTGAGAAAGCATTCGACAAAGTGCAACATCCATTTATGATAAAGGCCCTTGAAATACTTGGAATAGAAGGAACATTCCTTAACGTAATAAAAGCCATATACAACAAACCACAGCCAATATCATCCTCAGCTGAAGGCCTTTCCCCTAACATCAGGAACAAGACAAGGATGTCCACTCTCACCATTGCTTTTCAATATAACACTTGAAGTCCTAGTGAGAGCAGTAAGACAAGAGAAAGACGTACAAGGACTCCAAATAGGTAAGGAAGAAATTAAACTGTCACTATTTGCAGATGATATGATTATATACATAGAGAATCCCAAAAACTCCATAGAAAAACTAGTTAAAACTATAGACCAATTCAGTAAGTAGCAGGATACAAAATCAATGCACAAAAATCAGTAGCCTTTCTATACACAAACACTCAGTCTGAAGAAGAAGAAATTAAAAGAATTATCCTCTTCAAAATCGAAACCAAAAAAATCAAGTACCTGGGAATAAACCTAACAAAAGAGGTAAAGGACTTATACAAAGAAAACGACAAGACTCTGTTAAAAGAAATAGAGGAAGACACAAAAAGATGGAAAGACATCCCCTGCTCATGGATTGGAAGAATCAACATCATCAAAATGGCCATCCTACCAAAAGCAATCTACAGATTCAATGTGATCCCAATAAAAATCGCAATGACATTCTTCAAAGAAATAGAATGGATATTGAAGGAATTCATATGGAACCACAAAAAACCTCAAATAGCTAAAGCTCTCCTGACTAAAAAGAATATGAATGGAGGGATTACACAGCCTGATTTCAAACTATACTACAAAGCCATAATAATTAAAACAGCATGGTACTGGAGCAAAAACAGGCACACAGACCAATGGAATCGAATAGAAAACCCAGAAATAAATCCACATATTTATGGACAACTAATCTTCGACAAAGGAGCAAAGAATATGCAATGGAACAAGACTAGTTTGTTCAATAAATGGTGTTGGGAGAACTGGACTGCTACATGCAAAAAAATGAAGCTAGACCACTACCTCACACCATGCACAAAAGCCAACTCAAAATGGATAAAAGACTTGGATATAAGACCTCAAACCATAAAGTTTATAGAAGAAAATATAGGCAAAACACTACATGACATACATCTCAGCAAAATCTTTAAAAGCACTTCCCCCATAGCAAAGGAAGTGAAAGAAAAGATAAACAGCTGGGACTACATCAAACTAAAAAGCTTCTGTACAGCAAAAGAGACAATAATCAAAACAAACAGACACCCTACTAATTGGGAGAAGATCTTTGCACACAATACAACCGATAAAGGAATGATAACATCTACAAAGAGCTCACACAACTCAACAAAAACAAAGTCAACAACCCAGTCAAAAAATGGGCAGAAGTGCTAAAAAGACACTTCTCCAAAGAAGAAAGAAAATGGCCAACAGGTATATGAAAAAATGTTCAACATCACTTATAATCAGGGAAATGCAAATGAAAACCACAATGAGATACCACCTCACGCCAGTGAGAATGGCGCACATTAAAAAAACAGGTAACAACAAATATTGGTGAGGATGTGGAGAAAAAGGAACTCTCCTACACTGCTGGTGAGAATGCAAATTGATCCAACCACTATGGAAAGCTGTATGGCGTTTCCTCAAACTGCTAGAAATGGAACTCCCATATGACCCGGCAATACCACTACTGGGAAGCTACCCAAAGGAAACAAAAACACTAATCCGAAAGGGTACATGCACCCGCATGTTTATTGCAGCACTGTTCACAATAGCTAAGATATGGAAACAACCCGGATGCCCAAAAATTGATGACTGGATCAAAAAGATGTGGTACATATACACAATGGAATACTATTCAGCATTCAAAAAAGACAAACACATGCAATTTGCAACATGGATGGATCTAGAAGGGATCATGATCAGTGAAATAAGCCAGAAAGAAAGAGAAAATTATCAAATGGTTTCACTCATGACAGGAATATAGGGGAGCCAAATAAGAAAGAGACATTCAGCATGGAAGGAGGGGAGGTTAAGGGCTCAAGAGGGGGGAAGAGGGGAGCACAGGGGACTATGATGATGGTTCCACGAGTGAACAGGTGGTGGGTAACTTATGGGGACCACACAATAATGTAAAAGATATGAATAACAAAAATAAATAAAATACTATTTAAAAAAAATTTTTGAGCATCCTGATAGGATGAAGTTTCAATTTACCACACACATTATAACATAACTAATGCAAATGTATGCAAATTAAACTGTGTTAATTTGAAAAGACTGAACCTAAAATATCAAAGCTTCACATTTAGCACAAAATGAGAAATAGTATAAATTATTTTTTTTAATCTTGAAGAACTATAATTCAAACTGCAGAAGGGATGAATAATTCACCAGCTGTGTTTAAGTATTGGCATATGTCTTAGCCACTGTTACTAGTAAACATCTTTGTCAGTCCTATGAGAGCAATTAGACATGAAATATGCAAGTTTTGGGATCTGCCAAGTCTTCAGTCATAAAATTAAACTATTGTACTTTCTCTGCTTGAGTCATATGCTTCTGCAACTCACGTCAATAGTTTCTTTAATTTATTAACTGGCATCTGTATCTTAAGAAGCAGGGAGAAAGTCATGATAGATTTATATTTCCGGCTATTAAGTTGTGATGGTTAATTTTATGTGCCAACTTGCTAGGCTAAGGAAGTCCAGATAAATGGTAAAACATTATTTCTGGTTATGTCAGTGAGTATTTACAGAAAAAACTTGAATTGGTGGACTGAGCAAAGTAGGTAGCCTCCTCTAATGTGAGTGGACATCATCCAAATCCATTGGGAACCTACAGAACAAAGAGGGGGAGGAAGGGAATGTCTCTGCCTGAGCTTAAACATCCATCTCCTACCCTCAGACAAAGGCACTACTAGTTCTCAGACTTTCAGAGTCCAACTGGGACTTATACCATCAGACCTGCAGTTCTCAGACCTTTGGACTTGAGGTGAATTGTGCCTTTGGCTGTCCTGGTTCTCCAGCCTGCAGACTACAGATCGAGGGACGTCTTCACCTTATAGCCATGTGAGCCAATTCATAAAATTAATTTTACACACACACACACACACACACACACACACACACACACACACACACCCCTAAGAGAAATCTACTTGTTTCTCTGGAGGAATCTGACAAAAACAGAAATGATATTAAAAATATCTGAAGTATATAACTCACTGGACACAGTCATCTTATAAGTTTTTTGTCTAGTAGTTTTTGGCCTTTTTTCCATTATAAAACATTTCACAATCTAAAGAAAGTTATTAATCTAACTCCCAAACATGCATATATGCACACATACTCCATTTTGCCTACAGGTATCATGAACCCTCAAGTAAAGACACCCTCTTTAGATATAATACATTTACGGGTTGAAGGTCCACATAAGCAAGTACATTCACTCTCCCACAACTCATAGTTAAAGGAACCATTTTGTACCTTTAGAATGTGGTCCTGGGTTTAAATTACTATTTCATTGACCCTTTCTTCAACACTTTCAAATGTTTGGGATTTCTCTCTGTATTCAGAATCAAAGAATTTTAGACCATTAAGCCAATGATAAAGCAAGTTTCTGATGTTACATTTATTCATAAACATTCTTTTTGGTAATAAGTGATAATGATAAGCAAAATAAGTTAAAATGCAGAAATAGAATAAACCACCCTGTGTGCTAAATTTCACATAATAAAAGTAAAGTATAAGTGAGCTAATCAAGGGTATTTTCTCTCTTAAAATAGTTTATTAATTTATACCAGAAACATACATATACAGACATATAGCCATGCTGTGATAGTACATGAACTTACAAAAAATTTATGGTAATATATATCTAAATGTTAAGACTACTCCTTTCTTTAAAAGATAGGAAGATTTGAAAATCCAAAAATACAAAACAAGAATTTGTGGGTAAGCTTTCATTTCAAAAGTAACTCTCAATTATTTTTTTAAAAGGCAAAAAATGGCTTCGTTAACTCTAAGCTTTGTCTGTTCAACTGCCTGCTGGGTGTGTGTATGAGAAGGCATCTGTTCACATCATTATTCATTCAGAAAATATAAAATGTGAGTTGAAATATCAATATGTCATCAAGAAAAACACTTGAGAGTCACAAAAAAAAATCATTATTTTTTTCTAGTAGACAGAAAGCTAAAGATCATTTTCATGGAGACCAACAGCAATGCACAGAGCCTGAACTCTAAGATTTCCTGTTGTATTAGTAGAGATGGAAAAATCTCCATTTTATAAAGTTAAGATTAGGGCAAGTGGTAACAAAATATAGTCAGCTACATATTTTTTTTTAAATCTGATACCAGTCCATTAAGGGAGCAAGGGAATTACTAAAATAACTCTAAAATTCTTTCCCACCAATACTGCACTGAATTTCTTTGTACAATGAATGTCTGTCAATAATTAAGTGACAAGGAAAACAAAGAAAAAAAGAAATCATGATGAATATTGTTTTATGGGTTCTATTATAAAAATATTTTTAATATGTTCTCAATATTAGACATATTTTGTATATTTATAATAATTGCATTTGAGGTGCATTAGCTATACGATTGATCTTTTCCAAAACTCTAGAAATCACCTTTCTAAACTCTTGAAAAGGAACAATCTTATAGTTTACAGGCTTCACACTTACTTTTAGAAAGACAAACCATTTCACAAGTTCCTATAAGAAAAAATTCACTGTGAATTCTTGGGTTCATGCTCATAAAATACAAGGAATACTTGTATTCCTTGTAGAGAAAGGAATACTTTCTCTCGGGAAAAACAAATTATGATCAGAGAGATTTTGAGACAGCCATGCAGAGTTCAATCAGAAATTCTGTGGCCGATGGGAAGAAATTGAGGATGAATTAGACTAGCTCGAGTCTGATTTCTCAGACTAATGATGTTTCAGGTACTAATTGTGACTTCATTGTTTTCCTGACTCAAACTCAGACTTATGTAAGGAATGAAATGCCTGCCTTGAATCTTAACATTTGGAAAGTTCTTTGGAAAAGAGATGCAGCTTCTGAGGGAGCCTAGACATCTGTGGTCTAATGACTGAAATATGTTTATGACAATGTAGAAAAAAAGGAGCATGATGGAAGGATAAACCACAATTGTGTAGATTACCAGCAATTAAAAATATCAAAACAAACTTGTAGAAGTCCTTTATAACATAAAAAAAATACATTTTCCCAAGTACACTGTAACGCATAGTACATATTGTAAGAGTTATAAATACCTGAAAGCAGAAAAGGCAGTGTACTGCTTAAGATGGCAGTAGCTAAAAAAAAAAAGACAAATACTCAACCAACAGGTGCAAAGTGGTAGCACAAGGAAATTATCTAAAATATATTCTTCCCCACAATGTATTCATTCTGCCTAAGGCTGAAATTTTTCATTTACTTCTGAATAATAAAATTTGAAAAGTCCAGTTTTAATTGCCCAAGAAGAAATTTCATAACTATAGCTCAGGGTTTTGTTTTGTTTTGTTTTGTTTTGTTTTTTGGTGACAAAAACACGGTAACACAATGTTACATTCCACCAACCTTGAGAGTTTCTAATTCATCATCCTTTCCAAAATAAAAGAGTCACCTACAATTTTTAAGTCCCCAGAAGTTTTAACCTACTTAAACCAATGTATTCAGAAGATGGTAGAAAGGGAGTATTACTCTATACTGATTATAGTTACAATTTTGGGTAGACCATGAGCTTTACACTCAATCCATCAGAGATGTTTTATTTTCCTTTCTTCAAAATAGAATTGAAGTTTATTTTTTCAGTGTTACAAGGGGAAAAAAATCACTGAATAAGTTTGTAATCTAAACTCATAACCTACAACCCAGAGTTCAAGCTCATTAGATCAGTAATATCTTGCAGTATTTGGCTCCTGTTTCTCTCTCGCCTCATTTCTCCAAATATCCTTCACTTCATATGGAACTCCTGCTCTTGTTGGTTCTTCATATATTCAGTTGTTTAACCATCTGGTGCATGGAAAAATAACCAGTGCATACAGAAACAGTTCCACAAGCCCTCTCTCATCACTCATGTTCTTGCCTTTCCCCCTGGAAACTGTAGCAACTTCTATTTCACCAGCATCCTGTCCCCTGGAAAGTTTTCTGGTTTCCAGTCAGATTTAACTGTCCCTCCTCCACATCTACCATCCTTGGTACCCCTCCGACCTAGCACTGATCACATATCAAGCAAAATTGAGTTCCATATCTTTTCCATACACTAGCTGCTGTGGTTCTTCAAGTGAAAGACCAATCCTGATTTGACTTTATCTTCACAACACTTAGCTCAGGACTTGGCACTTAATGGGCACCACAGACATTCATTGGTTGAAGGAATCAATGAATGATGTGATCTGAGATGTGTTGTACATGGCCTCAAAGAATAAATTATTCCCCTTGCAAGTATTGCAATTGCTGCATATTTTCTAAAATTTTGTATATCCAGATTTTTTAATGTGGTTTCGAGACTGTGAACTCCAGATCTCTGATAAGCAAGTAGGTAATCTAAGGAGTCACCTTGGATGATTTTCCCTGTTCTTGGAAGAGTAATTTGAATCATTTTATATATTAAGCAAATATAAGGCAAGATCTTCTGCTAAAGGAAAAGACAAATGGACACTACCCCTCTTTGGTATGCAATGTTCCAAGAAGGGCTGCACTTATTTGTATAGGATCCCTAGACTTTGAGACTAGCAGGAGAATACATGCTAGATGCTTGAACTTCAGCAAACATCTTGCAATCAAGAGGAAACAGCTAGTATATTATAGATGGTGATGCAAACAGACAAAACACATACTATCATGGAGCTGCTATTCTGCAGATTTTTGGTCACAAGTAAAATAAAACTCCCTTATGTTTAAGCTACTATTAGATTATGTGTTACTTGCAGTTAAAGCTTTCTTATGCAATCCATAGTCACATTCATCAGACTCTGGTAACCGCAAGTGATAGCTAGATACATGATAGCTCTTAGCAAGATACACTGTGGAGCTACTCAGTACAGAATGATGCTCTCAAGCATTGTGGTCTGGGACACCCGGGAGACGTTCTTTTCAGCCAAAAGACACTGCAAGTGTAAGTCACCTTCTAAAGTTCAGGGGCAAAGGGCAAACCCAGTCTGGAAAGCAACTGTGGAGACAGTTAATGATCAAACGGGACAGATTCTTATACAATCTCTCCCTCTTGACCTCAGTGGGTAGACTAACATGGATTGAACACCAAAAAGAGAAAGAGAATTGTTTAATGCTATATATGGAAACAAAAAGTAAAATGTATTCTGACATAAGCAACTAGAATCCTCAGAAGAAGTGAAATATTTAGAAGGTCAGTATGAACCAAATTGTTAAGAGGTTACCAGTTGACTCTAATTTGAGTTGGAGGAGAGTAAAGCTAGCTATTTTTATATATTTCTGTATTCTTTGAATTTTTGTTACAAGGATGTATTACTTTCTTAATGGGGAAAAATGTCTAAAGAATGAACTCACCTCTAAGATAACATTTATCAAATGCTTACTATGCATTCTCTCATTGTGTCCTCAACACTATGTTGCAAAGATTCTCAGTAACTATAATCTCACAGTTAGTGATTGGAAGAATCCTGACTTGAAGTCAGTTCAAATATCAAGTCCATTCTCCAGCCACCACACTTGCTACTCTGTCTCTCATCTTTCTGGATATGTGGATATTCTCCATTCTCTTTGCCAAACACGAGAGTTTCTTTGAACAATACTTGCATTAGACAATTTTTAAGGAAACTCTTCCAATAGCTTCCTTACCCTGCCCACCTCTCTTGAAGTATTAGTGATTTAGGAGACAAGAACAACCTTACCTTATTTTAGTGTATTTTTAGGAATTTACTTACTCTTCACACTTGACAAGACCATCTAAGACTCCTATGTCCTTAAAGTCCAATCCTGGTAACATTAGGAGAAAATATTTAAAAACATTAGGCTCTCAGTACAATAAAGCAGGCATGCAGAAGGAATGTCAGGCACTAAGAACTGGGTAGCTGGTTATGATGTATCTCTAACAAGAAAATACATTTATATGTGAGGAAAATTAATTCTTCAAAAATAGGCTTCATAACTACATAAAATATCCACATGAGAAACAGAAAATCCAGATTTATCTAATGTGAGAGGAAATGAGTGCTCTATTTGATTAAAAGGATGACGTGAAATTTTGCCTACTGTAAGTCAGGAGGGGTGTCTGGAATATGTCACAAGACTGCAGATTTTGCCTTTGTTTTTTATAGCTCTTAAGGCCTATATAAGGACTTGAGCTTAGATTATCCAACTAAGCCTTGGATACCCTTTCATTAACACATCTACATTTCTTTTAAAAAAGAAAAAATGAAGGCTTATTTTAAGAGACAATGAAATTACAACTTACAACAATAAAGTGTTGCAACATTAATCATATCTGAGAGAGATGTTTGAATTTTCTGCTTATGCAATAAACCAGTAGAAGTTTATTTTAGGATTATTTTATGTATTGTATATTTTTAATTTTCAAAGGAGAAAGAAATGTAATGGACAGAAAAGACTTTATATGGTGTCATCCCACCAAATGGATGTGAAGGAGACTCAGGCTTAATTCCAGGTTTTGCAGTTAATAAGTTACATGACTCTCAGGTTTTTATCTAAAGCTTAGGCTGTCTGTGCAGCTCCTTAACTCTACAGGTCTAATAGTCACTCTGATGTTGATTTCTAGATTGTATATGGTCCCGGAACATGTCCTCTATGATTTTAGACCTTTTTCAATTAACGAGTCTTGCTTTATGGTTCAGCATGTCAATTTTTATAAATGTTCTGTGTGCGTTCAAAGCAATGTGTATTTTCCAGTCAGTTGAAGTTAGGTCATGTTTATTAATGACATTATTTTATATCTTGATAATGTCTCTTATTTATTTCCCACTGATACTATCAATTAGGAATCAATGCTATGGTGGCAAATTTGTAGATTTCTATTTGTTTTTGTGTCATATAATTTGAAACTGTATTATTAGATGATTGAAAATGTTATAAATCACTGGTGAATTCAATAGTTAGTCATTATATAATTATCTTTTATCTTTAATAATTCTTTTTGCCTTAATGGCTATCTCATCTAACAGTACAACTATGTCATTTGACCAGTTTTCTCTTACATAGATATTTAATGGTACCTATTTTTTACGATGCTTTACATTTAACTTTGCCATATATTAAAATGTAATCTTTCTCTTGTAAATTTCATGTAATTGATTTTTCATCTACTTAATAATGTTTTAATTGGAGTATTTGGTTCACTTGCACTGGCATTTCAGTTTAAACTGCTTTTCAATTTTCCTTTCTTGCCTCCCTTTGGTTATTTTCTTGTAGCTTTTTCTGTGATTCTTCTCTTTTATTATCTTTTTGTAAGCATTTTCTTTACAGCTTTAAAATCCAGTTACATATGTTGTATTATATTTGATCATTCTTTTCCCCCCGTTTTATGAATAATCAACCTATAATGTATTAGTTTAAGGTAGTGACCATAATGATTTACGTTGTTCACCACAGCAAGTTTAGTTAACATCCACCACCTCACAGTTAAAATTTTTTTCTTAGAATGAGAACTTTTAGGATCTGTCCTTTTAACAACTTTCAAATAGACGATCAGTATTGTCCACTACAGTCAATATACATTACATCCCAAACCTTATCTTAAAATTGGCAATTTGTGATTTTTGATACTGTTGTCCATTTCCTCTACCCCCTTCTTTGACAACCAACAATCTGTTCAATGTTCCTATTGTAACTGGGCTGAGTCCAAAGTCCAGTTAAGGTGGTGCCCCCTGGAGGGGGTTTGCTGATGAGAATGAATAGCCCCAGGGAAAATGCTAAGTTTGCAATTTGGGGTGGAGAGTCTGATGAGAAATAAAAGGGACTGAAGGAGAAGGGGGAGTTGTCATGATGTAGGAATAGAGGAATAGAGAAAATGTAGCCGCCAAGATTGAGAGTTTGCAAATCAGATGCCAGAAGTTTTTGAGCCACCAGGATATAGAGTTTCAGACTGAGCATTTTTGGAATCTTTAGTGACTTTGGGACCAGCAACTTTGGAGGGTTTGCAAGTAGCTGAGCAAAGGAAACCGCTCCCAGTTTTGTTTTTACTGTAGCCGAAGGAAGAAGGCAGAGGCCCGAAGTGGGCACCTTCCTAAAATGCGTGAGTGCAGTCTGTTGGGCTGTCTGGCCGCTATAGTTGCTGTTTGCAGTGTTGTTGGGCTGGTGCTGTGCTGGGGCACCATGGCAGTTCCAGGAGCATCTCCAGTTGTGTTCTGTGTCATCCTCGTGAGTTAGAACCTGGCCTACAGTCTGATTGTTGCGCGTCTGCAGAAGAAGGAAGACGCCATTTTGGAAATGTGGCCTATTTGGAAGAGGACCTCTACATCAACAGTGGCGGGAAGACGCCACCTTTGTCACTTTTCTGGGACTTAAAGGACTGGACATTGCTTTAAGTAAGGCAAATGGCCATATGTTGACTTTAGTAATTCTTTGCTTTTCCCTGTTTGTTAAATAAATCCCATTGTTGCAGTTCCCTAAACCTGAGTAGTCTTACAAATGTGTGGGCGGGTGCAGAACCAATATAGTAACCGGTAAGCAAATGGGGTACTGCCTTTGCCTAAATTTAAAAGTCCTCATTTTCCCTGTATCACTATGAGTTCAGTTTTTTTGGATTCCACACATGAGATCATACAGTATTCATCTCTTCCTGACTTAAGACATTCTTATAACGTACCGTTTGGAGTTGATAACTCCTTAACTTTGAATACATTCCAAAACTTTACATTTTTTAACTTCCTCCCCCCTGCATTTTGTATTTTTGATGTCTCATTTTATATCTTGCATGTATTCCTTGACTAATTATTGTGGTTTTAGTTAATTTTACTACTTTTGTCTTTTAATCTTCAAGCTTCTTTTGTAAGTGATCCAATTTAACCGTATACCCTTTCAAGTGAGTTTTTTTTGTGTGTATTTTCTTATAATAAGTGTTCTCTTTTCCTTTTTTTTAAGTCTAAAGAAGTCCATTTAACATTTCTTACAAGGCTGGTTTTGTATGATTAATTCCTTTAGCTTTTGTTTATCTGGGAAACTCAATCCCTCCTTCAATTCTGAATGTGAATTTTGATGTATATAGAATTCTAGTTCCTTTTAGCACTTTGAGTATGTCATGTCACTCTTTTGTGCCTTTGTCCTGGGCTATTTTTTCAAGGATATGTATATAACCAACACCCAGGGAAAATACAGAGAGTATTTCTCTCTAGAAGATACAGTTTTGATTGCCATCCACTTTAATAAAGATGTCTCTCTCGAGTTTAATACACATTAAAAGAGACTTGGGTTCCCTAAGGTAAGGATTCCTCCCCTGTAATGCAACCCATTGTATATCTAGGCTTCAGGCCTCTCTTCTCCTTGCTCTATAGGATTGGCTATCAGGGCATCAGCACAAATACTCTCTGATGAACACTGTTACAATGAGTAATAGTCTGATCCAGGAACTTATAACAGTAAAATTTTAAACTTGATAAATAAAATTTTACAAAGGGAAACATCGAGCCATCCCAAGTTCGGGCAACAAGCAGTACTAAAAGGCTGTTGAAGGTCAGGTCCCCAGCATGTCCAAGTGCCCAGGGATGTTGGGGTGTCCAGAGCCCAAGAAGAAATGAAACCAAATTGGTAAACCTCACTCAGGATTGAAACTCAACCAATCACTGCTTGACAAACTTTCCACAAATCAGAACTATACCAACTGAAAACCTCATTTGCATAAAGTGAACGCAGCTTGCCCCTCACGCTTACTTAAGCACCCTCCTTCAGAGTTTTTGGGGTATTCAGCTCAAGAGCTCCTCGATGCTGTATTCCTCCAGATGGCTGCCCCACACTTGCTGTATTATTTGAACTATAAAGCAAGAGTTGAACACTACTGCTGAGTTACAACAGCCATAACACTCAAGATTTAACCAGGTCAGACAATAGACTCTCCCAAGTTCTTGATAATGTCTCATCTACATTAGTGGCAGCTTCTTACTCTGTGACAAATGTGACACAGTTCATGTATCATGTCTCTTCCCAAAAGACTTTTTCATTCTGGAATTCAGTTCCTTTGGCTGCCTTCCTTGATGAGTGTAAGAAAAGGTCTATCTTTTCTTGTTAGAATGGGAATAACAATCTCTTGCAGCTTTCTTTATATTGAGTGGAAGCACAATTCACAAGGTACACCTGTTGATTATTTTCTGTTACCAAAGGCAGACACTGATTGATCTGTAAACTCTTATTGTCAGTTAATACACAATCATTTCTTAAAAGAATAAGCTTGAGTAATGAGCTCTAGTAGTTTTGAGAAACAGTCCATGAAATATTTCATCACAAGCAATGAAAGCAACAGACCAAAGATGTTCACCTTCTAGCATCGTTGAGACAAAAAAAAAGGGTAAAAAAAATATGATTCATGAAGAATGGGGTATTATGTGTGCAAAGTGTACATATGCAATAGCCATCAACTATTAGAGGATTAGAGGGACAAACAAGAAAAGTATGCCAGTTGAAGGTAGAGGGCTTCTGAAGCTCTCAAAAAGTGAACAGGAAGGATATAGCAGAAAGACTTGAAAAAGGATACAACAGATTGAAGAACAGTAAATGGTATCTTGAAGCTTCATGAATGAATTTTATACTACCTTGTTATTTTCCCTCTACCAACAGAATCTAGATTTCTTTTGTGAGATTGACCTCTTTTGGATCATGGAAGTCTTGTTAGGGCTGCCAATTAAGGTGCTTGCTGCCCTCAACCCTAGTTTTCCCAGGGCTCCCTCAGTCATGAAAGAAAAAAACATACGGAACTGATTCATCATGGAGCTATTAGTTTTTCCTCTGTAAATCCCAGAACAGTCTTGGTCCCTATCTTTTCAAAGTATGGTTTAAGTTTTCTTCTAATTCTGTGAGTTACCCAACATTCAATTTTCTTAAGTACAACCAAAGTTGAAATTCTGTTGTTTGCAACCAAGGAAACCCTACTCATACAGGGTAAGTGGTCTAATTAAAGGGCATGACAGAGACTAAGGGAGCTTTTGAAGGTAGCCTGATATCCAGACACTTGAAAATCATTAAAAGAAACTACATTAATGACTTATAATTGCTGGTTATGGTACAATGACTAATTGATTTCATGTTTCATGTTCACTGACATTTTCTATGGGTAGGCTGATGATATTTTGTTACTACAAACTCTATATAGAGGTCACCTTCATGTCTCCATGTTAGAAATAAAAACAAATGAGAATGAACTGATATAATAAGGCAATGAATGCTACAGGATAAAAATCAAGAGTGTTGAGAGTAGCAACTGAGGTTACCATGAAATGTATTTTGAAATTTAGTTGTTTATCACTTTTTAAAAACTCCATTTATGAAATTCAGCTATATTAGGCAAACCATATGTGGAGAAAATTTCAAGGAAAAGATAAAGCAAACAGATAATGCAAGGAGAAATACAGTGGAGCACCAAGTATTCAGTGAGACATTTTAATAAATGTCTCAAAAATGCAAAGCAATAATGAGACAACTGATACAGACTAGCCTGACAAGTGCTTGAAATGAAAAATTAATTTTTGGGTTAATCTTGCCTTCCAATTATGTATATGAGGTTTGATGGCTCAGGGAGATGAACTGATTTAACTAAAGCAAAGGTGGATTTCTTGCATGTTTCAGATGAGGGAGACTCTCTTTTTGTGAGGAGAATGTTTAATTCCTGTTCACACTGAATGTTAGCAATATAACTTAGAGAAATAATACATTTTAAGATTCTCTTAACTATATATATGAGAATTATATATATTATATGAGAACCATTTCTAATATGTGTAATATATATTGTATCCTATTATATGTTCTATTGCATATATTAGAACATATATTAGTGACATATATGTATATATATGTCACTGAGCCCGTTTTAGAATTGTCTCATTACTTTTTAAAAATTAAAAAAAATTAAACTTTTAAGAAAAGGTGTCCAGATAATAATTAGATAAGGCCACCTAATATTTATCTTTACTATCCAAGAGCTTTACAAATAACTGAGTAGAATCAGAAAATTCAGGGTGTCCACTCTGTGCACAGGTTAGTTTAGCAGTTATTCATAACCTTGGCACTGCTGGCATTCAGGCAGGATAAATTCTCTATTGTGGAGGCTGCTCAATGCACTGTAGGGTGTTTGGCAACATCCCTGGCCTCTACCCACTAGAAGCTAGCAGCACACTAGTAGCACCCCCAGTCACAACAATCAAAAATGTGTCTTGACATTGCCAAATGTGCCCCGGTAGGGGTGGGAGGCTTAGTTGCTCCCTGGTTAAGAAACCAGAAACATCATGACTACAACAAAACAAGCCAATTACAAGCTGAAGAAGTCTGAGAAGTCAGCTATGATTAGAATTACACTGGTATTTTAGTTCAAAATATACCATGGCTAGAACTTAGTTAATTTTACCAGCTTTGTGTCAAGATGAGCTGTAGTCACATACAATCATACAGTAGTCACTAGCCACATGTGACTATTGGCACTTAAAATATACCCACTCTGAAGTGAAATGCCGCAATAAGTATACAATATGGGCTGGATGTGAAGACTTGATATGAAATATATTATTCCAATTAATTTTACTTGTTTCTTTTTACTTTTTAATGTGGCTACTAGAAAATTCTAAATTACATATGTAGCCCACATTATATTTCTATTGAACAGCACTGGCCAAGAAACTTGAAATAATTTCATATTTTTTAAAATGAGATAAAAGTCTATCAAATAAGCCAAAAAGATTTTGGAAGGCTTTCTACAACCCTATGAAATTAGCTCATTTTGAGCACTATAATTCTTTATTATCATGTCTATTAAACGTTTTTTCTGCTTCTTTAAACCAATTATTTCTAGTCCAATGCTTTACTCTCAATGGTTCCAGGGGCTCTTTTCTAGTTGTTGATTTGTCTTCATGCTGTCCGTTACCATTCTCTTGCACATCAGTTTCTTTTACACACTCAGGAGCTTTCCTCATGGGATGCTGAGATGCAGCCTCCATCATACTTAAAAAATCATAAGCGGGGAGAGGGGGTTTCCATTCCTGACCAGGCAAAATTTCTGGAAGAAAAATGCAATTAAGGGTTAAAGATGAAGAGATATAAAACCATTTCATGAATATACTAGAAAGAGTGACTTTATCAGTTTCACTTATCAAAGCAAAACTAGATTATTTTACAGTCATTCTCTAAGAAAATTGATACATTTTCCATTATTAGTTGTATTTATTTTTTGTATTACATTTTCAAGATATTATACTATGAAGTCAAGTATTAATAGGAAAACAAAAGGTTCAGAATCTCATGGCCAAATAATGCTTGCAGAGGTTTGAAGAAATAGTGATATGTATATGACATTACATACGGAGAGGTACAACTTAAAACAACTGAAAACATCTCCTGTTTTCCTCCTTATCCCTGTGTCTTTATCCCAAAGAACTATAAATGTTTTTTATCAGTCATTTCAGGAAAAAAAATGGTAACATATTTATTATTTAGACAAGTACTTTCTCACATTTAAAATATTTTCTACTTTTGATTAACATCCTCTGCAAATAGTTTATGAAAATAAGAGTCATGTTATGAAAGTAACAACAGACAAGGAATAATTTTAAATTGCTATACTGTACTATAATCAGTCATTGGATAATTTCTTAGGTGGCTTCATGACAGTGAATTCCAACATTATTTTAAAACAGTGGTCACTAGGAGAGAAAATGGATTTAAGCTGATAACATATACATGAGATAAATAAGCTGACTTTTCTCCATATAGCAAATAGATTACACAAAACAATTTGAGAATTTAATTGCTTGTTTAAAATTCAATTTTGAGGAATAAGCTAGGTAAGGAAAAGTGCTAAGAATGTCTTTTTAAAAAAATCTCATAAAGTAGAACTCCAGTATCTCTCATAAATCAAATAAATTTCTTTAAAAGTTTAGGAAATTCATTTAAATCCAATTTCCTAGTGTGCATTAATGCTCAAACAAAAGTCCACCTAAAAACATATGTAGTATAGCTCTATACTCAATTATAAGAAATCCAGTACATGGGTGATCTTACACTGATAGAATCTTACACCTGTAAAATTCCTCAGTGTATTAAATTTAGGTTGTGCCTACAATTGATGTTTCAAAATTATAGTGTTGCAGATACAAAAATGACAAATGGATAAAATATCTTTTTATATATACAATGAATAGGTAAGAATAACTGTAGTTTGTAACATACAGATAAAATATCTTAAATTAGGGATATGAAAGCATCTTTAAGAAAAAGATTTTAATCCAAATTTAAAGCATAGCAAATATTTAGCAATATTTATTTCTTAAGGTAAACACTGCAACCTGGTTATTCACAGTTAAGATAGTTCCAATGCCTGAAAATGAACATCCCAGTTCTACTAATTGTTTGCTTAGGGAACTCTACAAAGGTCTTAATATTTTCAATTGCAAATGAAACTCTACTTTTATCAGATAAGGTTAATAAAAACATTATTATCAAATTAGTTTTGACAACAGCTAACATTTTTTGAGGGTTTACTATACATCAGGCATTATTCATTTAATTTTTACAATCCTGTGAGTTAAGTACAATTATTAACCCCAATTTTATAGAAGAGAAAATCAAGAGAAATGTCAGAGAATTTACCAAAATAAAGTGTAAATTAGAACTCAGTTTGCTTCTTTTTAGCTATAAATGTTACAGGAATAACTTAAAAATAGGAGCAGTGACACACTTTTGAGGGGTTTCCTTGGCAAAGAAATTATTAACAAATCACAATGGAAGGTATCCAGTCTCTCAGGAAAGCCAGAAGAAAAATTCTGATACTTTCCATGGATCAAAAAAAAAAAAAACAAAACCCCAAAACACAAAGCAGAATTGTGTGTATTATATTTGTACAAAAGAGAAAAACTTACTGATATGACTTTCTAGTCCTGCTTCTAAGTTCTTAAGCCACAATAAAAGGTTTTGTTCAGTTATAGCCTGGTCTGTGGGAAATGCAAATACTTGTCCACCTGAAAGCAAATTCACGACAACAACAAGAGGAAGGGGAGGCAGGGTGTCGAAATACACCTGTAAGATTCCTCTCCCCACAGGAGTATTCTTGCTGTAAAAGGCAACCATTAAAAATGTTAATATTTCTATAACAAAATTATGAAAACAATAGTTTGACTAACATTAAATATAGTATATATCAATGTTTATTTTATGAAAAGATGTCTGTTAAGCCAATAGGTTTACAAGTAAGTTATTGATAATCAAATTCAAAAATGATTTTTTAGCAGAAGGCCTGTGTTTCTCTTAGAAAAAATGACAGTGCCTGTTTTAATGAAAAAAATAGGCACAGCTCAATGATATGTATGATGTATATGTGTGGTGATGTATATGTATATGTGTAGATGTATGGTGATGGATATGCTAACTAATTAGGTGACAGGAATCCTCTAACAATGTATATACAGCAAATCACTACTATATTTCACAACTCTACTTGTCAATCATACATCAATAAAGTAAGGGGGGAAATACCATATGGCAAAAAAAAAAAAAGAATTTTATCATAGAATTAAATCTAAAGATTCTATTGGACTATTTGAGGGCATTTAGTTACTAAAATATATGGAAATACATATTGATTCCATAATATTAACCCCATGATAGATTTAGAGAATTTCATTAGTGACAATTTTGTAATTACGCTTTTTTAATTTACACATTAAAAAATAAAAACACACTTACAGATTTAGCCAACAAGGGGTAAGTGAATTCAAGTGCTTATCTTTTACCAGCTTCAATACTGCTTTTTCATATTGAGGGTTTATATTACCATCACTGAATAAAATAAGTAATGGTTTCTGAAGACTTAAATATGTGGGAAGATTTTCCACAGTGATTTCTGGCTGTAAAAAAAGATTGTACCAGATCAGCCAACATAAAGAGAACAAATGAAATTCATGTCATTTGCAGCAACATGTATAGAGCTAGAAGGTATTATGATACAGTGAAATCAGCCAGGAGGAGAAGGTTAAATATTGCTGGTGTCACCTATGTATGAAATACAAAGAAACCTAACAGAGGGTCAAAGACAAACTTTAAAACCAGCCCTCAAACAAAAGACATAAAGAACTTACACAAAGAAAACTACAAAACTCTGTTGAAAGAAATAGAAGAAGACACAAGAAGATGGAAAGGCATCCCCTGCTCATGGATTGGAAGAATTAACATTATCAAAATGGCAATCCTACCAAAAGCAATTTACAGATTTAATGCTATCCCAATAAAAATCTCAACGACATTCTTCAAAGAAATAGATCGACTACTGATGAAATTCATATGGAACCACAAAAAACCTTGCATAGTTAAAGCCCTCCTAACTAAAAGGAAAGAAAACGGAGGAATTTCACTCCCTGATTTCAAACTATATTACAAAGCCATAATAATTAAAACAGCATGGTACTGGAACAAAAACAGACAGAAAGACCAATGGAACCGAATAGAATACCCAGAATTAAAGCCACGTATCTATGAACAACTAATCTTTGACAAAGGAGCAAAGAAAATGCAGTGGAACAAGGACAGT
>PVIJ01016016.1:0-34237 GCA_004024925.1 Scalopus aquaticus
ATATATATTTTATTTATACATACAAGCTGGGGTACAAGCCAGAGCTGAGGGGCGGCGAGAGGGTTCACCAGAGACAGAGCGGGTAGCAGAACAGGCAGATCAGAAATACACTGCTGAGGGGAGCAGCGGGCGAGGCAGGAGAGGTCTGCCGCACCATGTGGGATTCTCCCCGGCCGGGCGTCGAACTCGTTTCGCCGCTGCCGACAGCTCCACAGCGCAGCGCTTAACCGCTGCGCCACCGGGGAGGCACCCCCTAACTTCTTAATGGAGGTCTACTCCTTATCTTTGGCATTCTTCTCATTTATAAAAGATCTCATGGTTAAAAAAAAAGGTCTTTGTCTTTTAAATAGGGTATTTATTCTTTACATTTAATTGAGTTACTGATATATTTGGATTTAAATTTTACCATCTTATCATTTGTTTTCCATTTCTCTCACCTTTTCTGCTTTAAATTCATTATTTTTTTATTCCATCCCCTCCTACGTATAACAATTCTTAGTTATACATTCTTTTACTATTTATTGGTTACTCTCGAATACAATTCTTAAACTCTTTGGCTGAAAGACCCCTTTACACTCTCAAGAATTATTAAGAATACAACAGGGTATCCACATGTAAAAGATGACTTTGGATTCTTATCTCACACATAAAAATTAACTCAAAATGGACCAAAACCTAAATTTAAGAGTTAAATCTATAATAAGTTAGAAGAAAAAAATAAGAGTAAATCTTCATTACCTTGAATTTGGCAATATTTTCTTAATTATGGGACCCAAAGTTCAAGCAACAAAATAAAAATTAAGTAAGTTGGACTTCATCAAAATCAGAAAAACTTTGCGTATTAGGGATACTACCAAGAAAGTGAAGGAACAATCCACAGAGTGAAGGAAAATATTTGTTTTTTTAAAAGATTTATTTATTTATCCATACAAGCTGGGGTATAGGCCAGAGGTGGGGGAAGGCGGTGGTGAGAGGATTCACCAGAGAGAGTGGGAAGCAGAACAGGCAGATTGACTGAAATAAACTGCTGAGGGGAGCAGCGGGTGAGACAGGAGAGGCCTGCTAAGCCATGTGGGAAGCTCCCTGGCCAGGCATCAAGTGGCTCTGGATAGCTTCACAGTGCTGCCACTCAACCTGTTGTGCCACCAGGGAGGCCCAAGAAGGAAAATGTTTTTAAGGGCCTAATATCCAAAAAGCATAAAGAACTCTTAGAACTCAACAACAAAACGACCCCAACCCCCCCAAGAAGGGCAAAGACTTGAGTAGACATTTCTCAAAAAAAATACAAATGACCAATAAGCACATGAAAAAAAATGCTTAAAGTCATTAGTGATTAGGGAAATGCAAATCAAAAGTACATGAGACACTATTCAATATCCATAATGATGGAGTCGACAGTGGGGGGAAAAAAAGACAACAACATATATTGGCTAAAAATGTAGAGAAATTGGAATATTCACACAACGCTAATGAGAATGTAAAACGTACGGAAAATAGTTTAGCAGTTTCCTAAGTACAACTGAAACCGGGTGGGGGAAGAAAACAGGGTGTCCAGTCCCTTTGTGGTCGCCAACTGAAAGCGGGGCTGACAAGAGGCACAACTGCCCAGGCTCTGAGGCAATAGCCACCAAAATGCCCCAAAAGGCTACAACAACAAAGGACGATGCCTGCTAAGAGGACAGGTCACTGTCTGTGGGTTCTCACCCACACAACTGCAAGGGGCCTCAGGCTACAGGAATGACAACAAACATGGGGTTTATTTTACAAACAGGGGAAACAAAGAGCTTACTGCATCCACAAGGGGCCGGCTATCTCACCCAGAATCGCCACTGGTCACCAGGGGTTGTGTCAGAGACACCCAGTGCTAACAGTTTTCTGTGAGACACTGGGCCACACCAACAAACAGCTCCCTGAGACACCAGGCCCAGGGCCTCTGGTGCTCCTTTCAGGCAACGTCAGAGACAGAACCGAGGCCCAGTCCCTGACAGAGTCCTCCGACTTCTTTTCCCTCCTCAGAGGGCGGCTGCTGGATGCTTCTTTTCCTCCCTGGGGGCCAGGAACGGAATCTTCCTCTTACTTCAGAGTCTGGAATCGGTCTTCTTTCTTCTGCAAGAAGCTGGCGCTGTCGTCATCATTATCTTCTGGGGTCTTCCTTCTCTCTGTGGCTGGTCTCTCCTCTTTGCTTCTCTCCGGGGTTCTCTGCTCTCTGAGGCTTCTCTGCTCTTCTCTCCTGCTTGAGCTGCTCTGCTCTCCTGCTCCTCTTCTCTGCTCCCCTTATCCCCTGACACCTGGCTTCTCCTCTTTCAGGGTGCCCCTCCCTGGTAAGTCTGATTGGCTCCACTGACTTGTGGGGAATGAGGAGGGTGGCAGGAAACACACTTTTTACTTTAAATGTCCATAACAACAACAAACTTGTTTGGAGAGGATGGCTGCAGGAAATATACTTGTTACATTAAAGGTCAACAACAAACTTGTGGTGGGGAAGCAGGGTGAAAGACCCCCCTGCTCCTTCTGGCTCCCATTGCTGAGGCAGCTGCCGACAACACAACAAAGAATTGCTAATGTAACCCAGCAATTCACTTCTAATACATATTCAAAACAATTAAAAACAGGTATTCAAACAAGAGTGTTGCACGTGAATGCTCATAGAAGCCCTTTTCAAAATGGCCGAAAGGTGAAAATAATCCAAATGTTCATCAACAGAAGAATTGATAAACAAAATGTGGTATATTCACACAGTGGAATATTATTTTTGTCAAAAAAAATGAATCAAGTAATAATACATGCTACAACATGGATGAGCCTTGAAAACAAGGTGAAAGAAGCCAGAGACACAAAAGGTTACATAGTATGTTTCCATTTAAAGAATATATCCAGAATAGGCAAATCCACTGAATCAGAAAGCAGATTGGTGGCCAAGAGCTGGGGGTTAGGGACAATTGGCGTGATCATGTAATGGTACAAGGCTTCCACTGGGGGTGATGAATGGGTTCTGGAACTTAGTAGCAGTAATGGTTGAACAACACTATGAATAAAACTTTTTTTGAAGATTTATCTTTATTTCTTTATGTATACAAGAAGTGTGGTGTGGGCCAGAGGTGCAGGGGGTAAGAGGATTTACCAGAGACAGAGTGGGGAACAGAACAAGTGGACCCACTGAAATACACTGCTGAGGGGAGCAGCGGGTTAGACAGGAGAGGTCTGTTACACCATGTGGGTTAGCTCCCTGCCAGGGATCAAACTCAGGCTACAGTGGCTGGCGGTAGCTTGATAGCACTGAGACTTTAACTCTTGTACCACCAGGGAGGTCCCATTATGAATAAAACTTAATGCCACTGGATTGGACATTTTTAAACTGCTGCAATGGTCAATCTTATGTAAATATGCTTTATCACAATTTTAAAAAATTTTTGAGCACCCCAAACAGCTTCTTTATTATACCTAACAGTATTTACCTTATTAGAAATTAAGACAGAGAATTTAAAAATATGTATAAATTAACTTATTCTAAAATAATAATATTAGACTATTAAAATACCACATATACTCTTGGAAAGGGCCACAAATCCCATCACACCAGCGGTTTTGGCCCTGCCACCTGGAAAAGGAGAAATACTTCCCAGGCCTCACCATCACTGCTGATATGAGTGATATTTGTAAAATTCTTACCTAATAAACACTTAAGGGCAGTGAAAAAAAGAAAAGAAAATACAATACTTCAGATGGGCTTTTTTTTTTTTTAAAGATTTATTTTTTATTTATACATACAAGCTGGGGTACAGGCCAGAGGCGTGGGGCGGCGAGAGGGTTCACCAGAGACGGAGCGGGTAGCAGAACAGGCAGATCAGAAATACACTGCTGAGGGGAGCAGCGGGCGAGGCAGGAGAGGTCTGCCGTGCCATGTGGGATTCTCCCTGGCCGGGCGTCGAACTCGCATCGCCGCTGCCGACAGCTCCACAGCGCAGCGCTCAACCGCTGCGCCACCGGGGAGGCCAGATGGGCTTTTTTTACCGTATAAAATTTTATAACATCGCACTCATGGTGTACAATCCTTATACTGTACTACTGAATTTGATTAGTCTGTTACTGAGAATTTTTGCATCTGTGTCTGTCAAGGATGTGGGCCAAGAGCTTTCTTCTCTTATGGTGTCCTTATCTGCCCTTTACATTAGGGTCGTGTAATGCTGGTCTCCTAAAATGAGTTTGGGAATGTTCCCTCCTCTGTTTCCTCTTTTTTGTTCACGTTTGAAAAGGACTGGCATTTATTGCTCCATAAATGTTTGGTGAAATTCACCAGTGAAGCCATTCCTTGTTGGGAGGTTTTTTCTTATTATTACTGATTCAATCTCCTTACTCGGCATTAGTTTATTCAGATTTTCTGTTTCTTCAGGAATTAGTTTTGATAGTTTGCCTATTCTAGGAATTTATCTATTTTGTCTAGTTTGTTCAATTTGTCAACATGTTTGTAGAGTGGCCTCTTATGGTCCTCTGTAGCTGTATGGTAGTAGTTGTAATGACTTTTCTTTCGTGTACAATTTTATTTCAGTCCTCTCTTTTTATGTTCTAACTTGACATCAGTTTGTATTTATTATTTATTTTATAATCTAGCAACCAAATATTCATTTATTTCAAAGCTAAGCATGTGTCCTTCCGCTATACCTTTAATAAATGTCTAAAATATTCTCAAAGGACTGGAACATTTAAAATATATTTCTTATCTAGGAATTACTGAGCTCCATTATTCTTAAATTTATAGACATGCTTACTAATTTCTACAAAGTAGCCAAAATAGAAGCCTCTCTTAATTTGATATAGGTTTTCCCTGTCTGCCAGAACTCCAGGATTGACTGTTTGCTACAAAGAAAAATAGCCTTTGAATCCGCAAGCCCATCGCCATCCTCTGCCCACTGGGCATGACTCCTGGAGAAGAACCCTGTCTCCTCCCCGCGGTGAGGGTATTTGATCTCCCTCACTCTGCTGCCACGCATGCAGCACCATCTGACCCAGTGATCCAAACGGTGACAATACACACTGCTGTGGGCAGGGGCTAGACTGCAGGCAGCTTCTTTTCAGCTTTTCCCTCTGCCTCTCTGCTTTTTTTCCTTCTTGGGCTAAGACAGCAGGAGGGGTGATTTACTGTGCATGTGTTACATTTGGCCACAACTGGGAACAGAAGTAAAGCAGAAGGTCCCAGGTCCAGAGCAAAGACCAAGAGGGACTGTTTTAGTCTCTCAAAGGTGGTCATGGTGACCAGATGATGGATGTTCTAGATCTGTTGAGACAAGTTCCAGACAGTAGCACACAGTCCAGCATTCTGTGCCCGTGTCCCTGGCGGTGGCTTTCCTATTTCCACTCCTGTGGTTCCCACCATGCCATCAGGTGCTTTGGACCCATGCCCTATCTTCTTTTGCACTTCAACCTGCACTTTTGCTTCTTCCTCCACTCAGTTCTCACAGCTCGGAAGCTCTCACAGCTAAGAAGATGCTAAGGCCCATCCCCTCTGCCTCTCCTGCTTAGTTAGCTTCAGTAGTGGCTCTGCCAGTCAGTGGAAAAGTCCAGACCATTCAGGACATCGGGGAACCGGCCCCATGACTCACACCTCCGCCCTTGCTACCTCCCGTTATCCCTCTCCTCTCTAGGTCCTCCTTGTGTCGCTGTCCTGCGATTCAATAGACCTGAGTATTTTCTTTTCTATTACAGAAGGCAGTAGAGCTCCAAGGAAATAATGGAGAAAAGCAGCCTCACATAACCAGAGGGGAGAGATGATGGACGAGTCATCAGCTCAGGCTGCTGGCGACAGCTGCAGAGCTCCACAGTGCTGCGTTTACCCTGTTGCGCTACCAGGGAGGCCCTAGACTCATGTTTTCTGCTCCAGTAACCCAAAGTCCACTTCCAGAGTGTCTTCAGGCCTCTGCCTAGGGGGTGCTTAAGTGTGCAGACCCCTTTGCCACTGTGCACACCTGACCTCATAGATGTCCAGGAACCAGTGTTCAAAGAGGGATGGGTAGACCATGGGCCTGAAGCTGGGGTGTCTGCCTGAGTAGGTGCAAGGCAGAATGGAAGGAGGGGAAGGGAATGGGGAGAAAAGAGGAGCAGGTTGAGAGTTGGGGAGTCATGGGTGACAAAGTTCTAAACCCAAAGCAGGCCTGCCAGCTTATTATGAAGATAAACGTGCCAAAGTCGGAGGCTAGAACCTGCTGTAGCAGTCTGCCAACCTGACCTCTGAACTCCTCAGTACTTAGACAAGGGGTGGGTGAGCCTCCATTTGTTACCTGCCCTGGGACCCGTGCATATTCCCAGCAGGCCTGCCTTAGGCATCCCTGGATGAACAGCTGAGGAGCCTGTTAAATTGCATGCACTTGTAAATGCACATGAATCTTTTATTGCATAAATTTCAAGGGCCCCTGAGCCAACATGACTAAGAATCACTGGCTGACATATTGCAAAATATCCAATGGGCTAAGTTGGCACATTCCACTAGACTAGTTCCAAAGACAGGGTCAAGGGCTGTCTCCTCTTCTTGCTGTGGGATTAGAGAAGGGCCATCATCAATGGCTCAGAAAGTGCCCTGTGCTCTTCCTGAATCCTTTCTTTCTCCAAAGAACAGACTTTCTGCATTTCTGGGAGTATCCCTTCCCCCCCAGTGAAGACAACCTCATCTCCCCAGCCCCTCCAGGAGCTGCAGAAGCTGCTTCCCAGCATAGGCAGTCGGCCAACAAGTGCCAGGCGGCACAGGCAGGGGCAGCAGGGCCTGTCTCCCCTGTGCTCACCAAAGGGCACCCCGGGTGGACCTGGACCTGCAGATCCTGTCTGGCAGTGGGGGAATCTTAGACTCCTGGAACATCTTTCTCCATCCTTATGTGTGGCCTAACCTGGAGCCATGGCACCAAAACCCTGAGCACAGGAGTTCTTGGAGAAGAGCCCAGGTGGCGGGGGGCGTCGTCGGGAAGAGGGGCCTTTGAGGAGGAAAAAGAGTGGCATCTTGGAGGGAATGGGGAATGGGATATGGTCTTTTCCTTCAAACTGTTGCCCTCCTGCAGGCCTATGGCAGTAAGCTTGGACATCCCCTTGGCTTTGCCCCAGTGCTTGGGTCCACACAAGTCCCTACTAGGTCCTGGGATACAGAGCAGGCCCTCCCTCGAAGGTCTCCCAGTCCTTCAGTCATGGCAGGTGGAAGATTTCTGCAGAGTTTCCAGCCTGGCAGCCCTCAGGAGAACTAGGGGTCTCCTATGTTCCCTCCCCAAAAACACTCATTTCTTAAAGAGAAAAACACCCATAACTTTTTTGACTATAGATTCTAAGCCGTAGGAAACGTTTGAGAAGGACCTCCTTTTCTCAATCCGGTAAAATGAAGGCTATGGCCTCCCCAGCAGCCTCAGCAGCTACCTCTGCGGGGCAGCTCCTGGCAACTGGGACAACAGGAAAGTCTCCAGATAGTGGGAGAGTCAGGATCCCCCAGGAGGTGGGGTCTCTCACACCGTCTTTCAAGACAGGACACTGGGGCCCAGAGGCCACTCTGCAAAGCAGCCTAGAAAAAAACATCTTTCCTGCACTGGGCATAGCCACCCCCACTTCCCCCATCCTTGACCTTAGGATGTGGCTATCCAAACTCAAACTCTTCCCCCACACAATGGTAAAACATGGGTGCAGCCTTCCCGACTTTGTTCTGAGAACAGAGAGCAGAGATAAGAGGGAGAATGTAGCTCCTCCCGTCAGCCTTAGTGTGGGGAGCTCATGCTCTAGTCCATAGTCCCAGCTTTTTATCAGTGACTCACTCCCTGGTGCCCTGGGGAGTGGCAACAGCAGGGAGCAACAGCACCTGCCTGTCTGGCCCCAGCACTCTAGTATCTCCCCACTTTCTCCTGCAGGACCAGGGAATAATTTGAGTTTGGAATCCTAACTTAAGTGACTCTTTCTTGGGGGCAACAATATGATGTCAAGACCCTTCAGTTGCCATCACTGAGAAATAGCAGCTCAAGACATTGCAGTTTAATTTGTTTCAGATTCAAGGATGAGCTGCGCACTGCGGAGCATGGGGTGCCAGAGCCCATGTCCTGGGCCTTGTCCCAGGACTTATGAACATCTGGCTTTGGTGACTGGGAAGGCGGTGCAGTGCGCCTTTCGCCAAAATAGAGGATGCAAGTGGCGGAGCAGGTGTTGGAGAAAATACCATTCAATTTGGGGTGTGTTGACTGGGAGATGCTGGTGGGCTGTCCAAGTGGAGAGATCCAGTGAGGATTGAATGTGGGGTCTAGAGCACCCGGGTTGAGGGGAAGGTCCAGTCTAGAGATGAA
Source organism: Scalopus aquaticus (assembly GCA_004024925.1). Taxonomy (NCBI): domain Eukaryota; kingdom Metazoa; phylum Chordata; class Mammalia; order Eulipotyphla; family Talpidae; genus Scalopus; species Scalopus aquaticus. The sequence continues at coordinate 8,295 of PVIJ01016016.1, forward strand.
CAGCAGCAGCTCTCCCAAATCCATCTGAACCAGGGGCTTGGATGGGGTCATTCGAGGACCTTGCACAGGCCAGAAGCGCTTGGAGGCTCCATGGAGCCCTAGTGGAGAAGAGCAGAGGAGGGAACTCCAGGAAAGGAGAATGAGGAACTGCCAGAGCAGCTGTGGTGAAGCCAAGAAAGGTATTTTTCAAAAGGCAGCAGAGGGCAATTTCAAGGAGGAAGTGACCCACAAGGTCAAATGACTGAGTTCACCAGTAAGAGCAGACCTGGAAATGTCCTCTGGATGTGACCACATGGAAGGCAAAGCAACCCTAGTGAAGGCCTCACAGGGGTGGGGCAAGAAGCTGGACTGCAGGGGAGTGGGATGAGGAGGACCTGGATGCAGATCACTAAGTAGCTGATTGGGGTGCGGAGGGGAGTAGGTGTGGAAAATCTTGAGCAGACTTACTTGGGGAAGGGAAGACTCTGGAGGAGGGAGGAGTGCACTGAGGTGGGAAGAGGGGAGGAGCTGAGCACAGGCAGAGGGGGCTAGGGCTGCCTCTTCGGAGTAGAACCTGTGGGTGACCAGGAAAACTAAAGAAGCTATTTTCCTCTGTGAAGGAGGTAGAACCATCTGCTGAGCGGAGGGTGGGAGGTGTGGGAAGGAGTTGAGAAAAGAGGTGAAAGGCAGGAATAGTTGGTGAGGTGATGGAGAATAAGGTGAGGAGAAAAGCCCACACTGCACTGTGCTGACTGGCCTCGTAAGGTGGAGGCTGTCAGTCTGAAGCTTCCGTGTGCCATGGCCAGGCAGCTCTCTCCTTGCCCGCTGCTAGCTCACCACAGGAGACAGGGGTCATCAGCATTGTAGGGAGGCTGGGGAGAGTGGCTAACAGCAGACTACAGACTCCCCGAGACCAAGTGAGGAGTCAGCATTAAAGAGCAGCCCAGAGAAAAGGCAGGTTGCCAGCTGCTTGGGAGTACAGGTGAAAGGTGGATCAGGACCATCTGATACTGGACTGTGTAATTTCAGAGGTGGACAGCGGGATGCCTGTGTGAGTGTGCCACTTAAGAGGGGAGGGGAAAGCCCTCAGGAATGAGGCCAGAGGAAGAACAAGCAGGACATCAGACTGACTTCTTATCCACAGAATAAGACATGCCCAGAAGGCACTAGGTGCATGGGGACGAAGGACTGGAAGACGTAAGGCAGTACCAGAGCTCTCAGTCGGGAAGGTCACAGGAAAGAGAAAGGAAATTTGATTGTCAGATGCACAAGCTCAGCTTCAGGCTCTCTGGGGACACCATCCTCACCTCACTCCCTTCTGAGGAAAGCTCACTGTACCTGCTAACCTTAAATTCCTGTGTCTTAGCCTCTAACACTTACGCTCCCAGATGCGAGACTATGAGGCCAGTGCCAAAGGAAAAGGCATGCATAGGAGTGAAAACACGACTTAAAACATTTACCTGGTACTTTTCCGCCACATACCCACCCATTTGGCATTTGAGGAAATGAGAGGTTGGCTTAGTGTCTGAAAATGCATGAGGCCCTAGCACCCAGCTGTCCATCAAACACAAGATCCCTAACAGTGTTCTTCAGTCCACCCACCACCCCATCTTCCAGCTGAAATGTGCCCCCAAGGTGTGCAGAGGAGGTCCCCCAGCTCCAGTCAGAACCCATCTTCTCCCCTCCCCCTTGGCTCAGAACTGACCACTCAATCCTATTTAAGAATAGTCCGATTTTACCAGTCTCGGTCAAACATCAGAAAAAAGACAAATCACACACTTCTCAGAAATTGGAATTTTATAAAAAGGCATTTTCTCTTATATCCATAAAATGATATAATTTTTGCAAGTATAGAAATGTGTCATAAATTATACAGAATGTTCCTTAATTACAGCTCAATACAACTTGGTACTTTCCTCCCTCCCTAAAAAACGAGAGAGAACCAAAAAAATAATATATATATATATATATATATATATATATAACTGTATATATATATATTTATATTTATATAATATAGACAAACCAAATATGAAAAAAATTATTTCCTCTTTGGTATAAAAATCAGACTCTCACCTTGAGAGACACACAGACAGACATGTTGGGTTTGTAAACTGTGGCCTAAAGGGATCTCCCTGCCAAGCCTCCCCCCACCTCCACCCTACCTGTGCCTCATGACGCCCACCTCCAGCTCCCTCGGGGCTCCCACATCACATGTTTCAGATCTCATTCCCCACCCCAGCTCCACACCATTCCTGAGTACCCCCTCTAAGACCAAAGATTAGGAACAGATTCTTCCCAAGACTGATCTAGTAGCAACCAACCCGGGAAAAGCCTAATTTGGGGACTAGCTTCCTAGGTGTGGAAGATGGCGGGGAAGGACCGGTGCCAAGGCTCCAAAGGAGCCAGACACTGAGCAGCAGCCTCCTGGCCCGGTTTGCCCTCCTCCTGCCCAATGCTGGGGCTAGAAGCAGGGGATCCCTTCTCGACCAGCGGAGCCTAGCTTCCCTGTCAAGCCTACCTCAGGTCCTGGGGTGCAGGTGCAGGATACCACCAAGAGGAGAGAGAAAGAAAGTCGCAAGGGACTCTGCTAATGAACTTGGGTCTAAATTTAAAATCCAATAAAACATTTATGGACAAAATTTCACACCCAGCTACAGATCACTGAGAAGAATGGGGCCATTTTCCCAGCTTCTGATCAAATGCCAGCAGGACTTAAGGAATCCCGGAGTTGATAGATTGGGTGGCAGGGGATGTAGCGCTTCACTCTCAAGGTGAGGAAGGAGACAGGACCAAACCCTCCTTACACTCCCTGCAGGCTCCGGCTGACAGGCACCCCCTCCCTGGTCAGTGTCTCTTTCCCCAGCAGCACCAGCTGCGGGAATGCAAACCACGTCATAAGCAGCCAGGTCGGGGAACCATGTAAATCAGCCTCTTCTCCAGGAAAGTTAAGACACCAACCACAACACAAAGTCACATAAAGGCCTCCTCCAGTTGCTAAATAAAAGACAAAACCAAACTGGACACAAACACAAAGGAGAGACATACACGATGTGAGGGGCCCAGAGGCCCCAGCAGGTCTCTGGCTTCCCGGCATGATACATTCTGGTATAATTCAGGAGCAGGGGCTCCAGGGCCCCTCTGGGGAGTTGGAGTAAAAAAATACAGAGATTAGCATCTCCCTGTGGGGCTCTCAGGAAGGGCAGGGGCAGACCCAATCTCTCACAGTTTTTTCTTGTTTTTGGTTCCACATCCGGTCGCCCACTGGGGCTGGTTCCTGATGCCTCAGCCCCTGCCCTCAGGTCCCTCCACCTCCACCCTCCTGGCTGGGGACACCCCAGCAGCACTTGGTGGGACCAGCAGGAGAGTCTACCAGGGCAGAAAGGGAGGCAAGGACGAGGGCCCACAGTTCTGAGATGCTGTCCTCTCGTGGCTGGCCTGCCCCACGTGTTCTGATCCCCGCCAGGGCGACCCAGTCCCAGCCGTTACCCCTTGAGGGGCTTGTCAGGCCCCCCACTGGGACTGCCAGCGCAGTCACTCTTCTTCCTGCGCAGGCTCTCAATCCAGCTGGAGCTGGAACGGGTGGTGAAGCTAGAGAGCGCGAGGGAACTGAGTCGCATGTTTTTGCCAGACATGATGAGCTCCCCGAAGCCCTCCTGGTGGGAGAAGGCGTAGCCCGAGCGACGGGAGCCTGTGCGGCCCACTCTGCGCATGCAGCGGTGCTGGGCTTTCTGCTTCTTCCGCACCAGCTGGGTGTAGCGGACCTGGGGGGTGAGCCGGAAAGAAGCCTCAGTCAGTGCCTGATGCCACCACAGAGCAGGGACCCAGAGCACCAGGTCAGGAAGGAGCGGCCCGCCACCACCACCCGCTCCCGAGTCGAGTCGTGAGACCCAGAAACTGCAGCCACGTGAGTGTGTAAGTCAAGGGTTTCCGACACAAGCCTCCATCCCCTGAGCGACAGCCAGCTTCTCACCGTGTCAGAGAGATCAGGCTTCAGGCTCAGCCTGAGGAACCGAAAGGCAACCACAGGCATGATGCAGACGACTGTGGTGAGGACGATGGTCAGCCACACCATGGGCTGGGCCAGGGTGTTCTGAGCATTACCTGGCAACACAGAGGCAGCACTGGAGTCATACAGAAACCCCTGAGCTGTTTCTGACAGTCCCATCTCCCCAGTCTCAAAACCTAAGTCACCCCTGGCTTCCCTCTCCTCCCGGCTCCCCAAATGTCTCAGCTCCATATTTGAGCCTAGCTCCAAATTCTCCCCAGAACTTCAGACATCACTCTTCAGCTGCCCTATTAGGCATCTCACTGAATGGGTAACAGGCATCTCAATTTCACATGGCCCACGTCACCATGTTTCTTCCATCTCAAACCGCTCTGTCTTCCCGAAAGCCCTGAAGGCAACCTTGATTCCTCCCTCCTTCCCTCTCATTCTTTCATTCCATCCATCCATCCATCCATCAAACATATACACTGAGAACTTAGCATGCTCCATTTTCAAAATACCTGTGAATCTCATGGCTTTCTCTCTATTCCAAGCCACCGTCACCCTCACCTGGATTCCTACTATAGTTCCTAACTGGTCTCCCCATTTCTACCTCTGCCCCCTTTATCCATGAAACAGTTAAAGCAAACCCTTTTTTAATCCATTTTATGACACTTCCCTGCTCAAAATCCTCCAGTGGCTTCCTCTCATGTTTACAGCTCTGCTCTGAGCTAGAAGAGCTTAAGTGACCTAGAGTGACTGCCGTCCTCCCCCACCACACCCGGGCTCCTCTGCTGTCAAAGACTCCCCTGCAGCCCCCACCGGTGGCTTCTGTAACGCTGTTTCCTCCTCCTGGAGCTCTCCTTTCCTCCATTCACATTGCCCGGTCCCTTCCTCAAGAGAGCTTTCTGACCACTCTTGTCCCTCTCTACCCTGGCTTGATGTTTTTTATAGTACTTATGAGTTCCAGACATTTTATCTGTTAATTTGTAGCTTGTTTGTCTCTCACTGAATATGAAACACAGGAGACCAAGGATCTGCCTGTTCGCTGTTGCCTGCTGATTCCCAGCATCCAGAGAGGCAAGTGACACACAGTAGGTGCTGCTGCACGCCCACTGGGTGAGAGAATGAACAGATCTAATGTGGCTGTCACCCTGTACCTCCTACCCAGGCCCCCAGCCACCCGCCTCTGCCATTCATGTTTTTCTAAAGTGATCTCTTGATGCCTGGCAAGACTCCTGGCAAGTCAAATGTAAACCTGACAGTCTGGAATTCTGATCCCTCTGAAGTCCTATCCTTCCAGCCTCTCCCACTACTTCCCAAGGAGCTTCTTACCCAACCCTGGCTGCAGCACATCCCACTCCCTAGAAACCAGTGGCCTTTTTGCACTTCTACCTCTCTAACCTGGAATCTGACACCCAGTCCTGGCTCCTCTCTCACCACAGGCTCCCCTGTGGGATGAACCTTGATCCCCCGTCCCTTCTCCCCACAAGCAGCCACTGTGCTGCCATGAAGACAGACAGCCCTGGAGTCCTAACTTCCCATACCCGGCAAAGCTGTCCTTCAGTGTCAGGGACACGGACACTCTCAGAGAACAGGGTCTGGGTCAGGGACAACAGGTGCCCCACAGCGCCTTGCAGAAGACCTGGCACATCAGGAAAGCTGAATGAACGCGCAGACATGCAGACTGGCCCAGAAGCCTGTTAGTCCCAGGACAGCTAGGATTCCTCGCGGATTTAAGAGGAGGACATGGAGACTCACCCACAAATCGAAACTGGTTCGGAAACATGTCAAAGAGCCCATTGCTGTGCATGGCAAAGAGGATGGCAAAGTAGACAGCCAGGCTGCCCCAGATGAAGAAGTGGTTGATGGCTGTCCAGTAGCCTGTGTCCAAGCCAATCTGCAAAGAGGAGGAGACATCACAGGCAGAAGGAACACCCCTTCAAAGCTCCAGCCCACTCCTAGAAACAGAACTGTCGTGCCCGAGGCAGCCCTAGGGACAAGAACCTCACTCCTTCCAGAGGTGAGGGCAGTTCCTGGACTCCCTCATACCTGCACACTGACCACTATGACCAGCGAAGTGGCCACAGTGACTGCAAAGGACTGGTAGTCGGCCAGCTGGGTGCCATCATCGCGGGTGGCCTCAGCAAACACCCCATAGGGGATGAAGAACATGAGCACGGAGGTGTAGATGCCCTGGGCGATGCAGATGAAGAACTCCCGCTTGTTGAAGAGGAGGTTCAGCTGGCCTGGCTCGTAGAGCTTAGGGTACTCCATGCTCCGCTGCTCTGGGACATCCTGTGTCGGGAGGCAGGTGGCACAGGGGGACTCAGAAGCTGCCATCTTGACTCAAGATGACAAGGACAGACCCTATCCCTGCCTCCTCCTTTCACAGTTAGATTCAACCTCAAGCCAGCTATCCCCAACCAATCGTTATTCAGAACCCAGGGGAGTCACAGGCCGGCTCATCTGAGAGGGAGGACCATGCTCCCACACCCTGCAGCTGCCCACCAGCAGCTGCAATGTGACTCCTCAGCAGTGTCCTCCCCACCCCACGGTGTCATCAACACCCCATACCTGATCGAAGACTCCCATAGCTAGAACTGGGAGGGAGGTGTACACAATATTATAAAGGGTGATGAAATACTGGTCATAGACGGTCTGGAAGAAGAACAGAGAGCAAGAGAGATTGAACACACCACCCTTCTTCATGAGAGCTTGGTGCAGGCACAGAGCCCTAAGGGACTGCCTGGAGCTCCCGCTCCACTCCTCCAAAGCATTTAACACATGCATACATGCAGGAAACAACAGCTAATCCTAGGGGACTGAGCTGTGAACAGACAGATACAATCTCTGCCCTACGGCACTCATGGCTAGGCAAGGCGAGGAACATTCACTACCTGGGCAGAGAAGCCACAGAAGAAGCCGAACCAAAAGTGGACCATGGTGAAAGCAAAGTTCTTGTAGAAGAAGTAGCAGAGGAACTTGCACATGCGCAGGTAGGACCAGCGCCCGTGCACCAGCAGGAGGCGCTGCAAGAACTTGAACTGGGAGAAGGAGTAGTCAGAGGCCAGGACAGCCTGGATTCCTTCCTGCCCGCTGATGCCCACGCCAATGTGAGCAGCTGCAGAGACAAGAGAGGACAAGAAGATAAAGATGGCCTCACCCTTCAGAGTCCCAAGTTACAGTACCCCTTTCCCATCATCCTTCCCTGGTCCAGAGACCTGAAGAGCCTTTCTTCCCACCCTCCCACACCGGCCTATGTACCCATGGGCCACACTTACTTTTGATCATGCTCACGTCATTGGCTCCATCCCCAATGGCAAGCGTCACAGCCTTCTTGTACTTCTTAACCAGCTCTACCACTTGTGCCTTCTGCAAGGGGGTCACCCGGCAGCAGATAACAGCTTTGCAGGCACAGGCTGTTTCTAGAAACTCCAGCTCCATGTCTGCCTCTAGTGCATGTGCCTGGAACACAGAGAGCCCTGAGAAAGCTCCAGCCCTTCCCAGGCAGAACCTTCTCCAGCCACTGCCTCCCAGTTCCTTGGAGATCACACCCCCTGGGAAGTAGAGGGAGATGAGAACAAGACAAGAGACAAAAGCCACACAGAGACACATGCTCTCTGGAGAGATGGAACCCACACTAAGGATGGAGACACCTACTAGGCTGTGCCCATTAATGACCAGGGCATACTCCCCAGCCACGGCTTCCAGGACAGAAGTGAGCTTGGAAGAAGAGAGCTTCTCCTGGTAGGCAAAGCCGTTGCCCACAGTGCGGGGTGAATCCATCATCTTCTCCCGGGCTTTCCTGGGAAGGGGGAAAGGAAACACTGGTCTTCAGGGGCAGGAGCCCAGTTCCTGAGGGGATGAGAGATTCAAGCCCAAACAGGCTCCCGAAACCCCCTGCCTGACCCGTGCTCAGGGCACCTGTCCGCCTCAGCCCCTGCTTACCTGAGCTCCTCCCGCACTTCCAGGACAGTGTGGCCAGTGACAATAAACACCTCTGTCATGTCGTCCGTCAGCATCTTGCAGGAGTAGCCAATGTTCACGGCCGTCTCTACCAAGAGAGAACGCAGGAGCTACAGACAGGGCCCAACAAGGTCAGCGTACTCTCCTGCCTGATGTCCTGGGCCCATCCGGGACCCATCAGGGCTGCCGTCCAGATGCACTTGCCACTGCCCTGCTGGGCTCTCACCTTGTTTGTCTCCAGTGAGCACCCAAATCTTGATGTTGGCCAGAGTCAGGAGGGCAATGGTCTCTGGGACCCCTTGCTGCAGCTTGTCCTCAATGGCTGTTGCACCCAGCAGCTGAAAAGATGACCAGGACCCCTGCTCTGAGTCCCAGAAATGAGCCCGCCTTGCCCACCCTGAGCCCGGGCCACAGCCCATACCATCATGTCGCTCTCAACCTCCTCGTACACACTGGCCAGCCTGTCCTCCCGGCTGTCCTGGGCCAGGCTGGCCTGCAGGCGCCTTCCAGCCCACTCCTCATAGTACTCTTCATCCAGATCCTTGTAGGCCAGCACCAGGGTCCTCAGTCCGTCCCCTGCGTACTCCTAGAGGCAGAGTCCGAGAGTCACCCCTTCCTCCTGCCCCTCCCACAACACTGGGAGCAGCAGAGCCGCGGCCCCTCTCCGTGCCTACATTCAGGTGGTCAGCGGTAGTGTTGAGCAGCTCTTGGGTGGAGTGGTGGAGTCTGTCCAGCAGGATCGTGTCAGCCCCTTTGCAGTAGAGTCGGATCTTCCCCTCTGGATTCCGCACTGAGTGGTGGAGGGACAGAAAGGCTCAGAAAAAATCCAGGCAGGCAAATAACCCTAACTTCAGGGCACCCACAAGGGACCCAGCACCCCTCAACCATTCCAGGCCTACACACGGCCCCTGGATGACCACACCACTCTGGTCCTGCCCTCACCTATGACTGACATCCGCTTGCGGATATTGTTGAAATCCAGGATGGCCAAGAGCTGGTAGGTGATGGCTGTGCCCATCTCGTGGACAGTGATGGTTTTAGGGGTACGAGAGCGGAATACAAAACCAAAGTTCCTGGCTGCGGTGACCAGGGCCCCCTCATCCGGGGACTGGGCTTTATAGTACAGCTCCCCTGGGTGGGAGGAGGAATACTCGTTATGCACGGGGTCACCTCCAGGCCTTGATTCCTGCCCAGGGAGCCCAGCCCGACCACACTGCAGAGCGGCTCCTCGGCTCACCTTCACTCTTCTCTTCTGACATGACAGTATGACACAGGGAAAGGAGGCGGAAGAACTCATGTGTGTGGGGATCCCCCATCTTGACAGCCTCTAAGAGGGTGGGGTCCCAAAATAAGAACTTCTTGTCAGCCAGTGGATTGAAGGAGAAGTCAACAGGTTCAGGCCTCTGGAGCAGGTAAGGGGGGGTTAGGAAAGGGTGGACCGTGAGGCTGCCTCCCAGGAAAAGGGCTGTCCCCACCCCGGGGCCCTGCCCTTCTCTCAGTAGAAGAGCCCAAGACCCCGTCCACTGTGGACCTCAGAATCCAACTTCTGCTGCCATTTCTTCCTTAAAACGTCCATTTCTCCAAGCAGTTTCTATTTCCTGACCAGACAACATCTCTCCTAGCTGTGTAAGCTGTTACTGGTCAGACACCCCATATTTAATTGGCACATGGAGTAACCGTGGTGGCTGGACCTTACCTCTCCCAATTCAGCTTTGTGTCCCAGAACATCAAACACGTCACCTGCACACATCAAGACAGAAGGGACAGCAATGTCAGAGCAGGGGGAGAGGCCTCCAGCAAGGCACACCAGCAGGCACGAGGTTAACAGGCACCCGGGCTCTTCAGAACCCCAGGACTGAATGTCACGGCACCCACTGCTCCCCATCCCTGCCAGTCCCCACCAGCTTTTCTCCCAGGGCACTTCAATCCTACATCCCCCTTCCCCAGGGCTCTCAGGCCTCCTCAGATGCCTTTTACCCTTAAGGCCCATGCTGCAAAGCCTCACACGCCAGCCACAGGCCTGAGTTAGTACACAAAGCAGTTATGACCTCTCGTAATGTGGCATAAAAGTCAGGCCCCACACCCCCTGTCCCAAACCATCCAGCAGCTCAGTTACAAGGCCACTGTGGCAGTGCCATGCTGGAGAGACCATGGTCACATTCCAGAGATTCACAAGGCCCCGCACAGCAACAGGGAGAGTTTCGTACTCCACCAGACAGCCAAGGTCCAACCTGGCCAGGACACCTAGAGGCCAACATCTCAGGCTTCGCTGCAGCCAAGGAGCTCCCCAACTGCCCGGAGCTGAGACCAGGGTGTGGGCACCAGGGCAGGCACCATCAGTGTCTGCTTCCAACACAGGATACAGAGGGAAACCCTTTAAAGCCTCGCAGACCCATGTAAGAACCAAGTAAAAACCCACAACCGTGGGCGCCCCGGTCCCCGACAGTGTGGCCCTACCGTAGCTACGGCCATTGATGGAGCACTTGTTGAAGACCATGATGTTCTGGGTGAGGGTGCCTGTCTTGTCAGAGAAGATGTACTCCACCTGGCCCAGCTCCTCGTTCAGGGTGGTGGTGCGGGCCTCTGCCGGCGTCCGCTTCTTCATGCAGAACATCTTCTTATCCCAGTTGATGAAATAGCTGTGGCCCAGACGGATGACCTCCACACTGCACGGGGCATAGGAGGTAAGGCTTGGGGCAAGAAGGGAGGGCACCCCGCACCCACAGGCCTTCGCTGCAGGCCCTCTACCTGGGAGCAACAAGAGCGGAGCAGACACCTGGGCGCAGGAACCCGGGTAGGGAAGGGCAAGGAGTACCTGCAGGTGGAGCCAGGCACTTAGAGCTGGCAAAGGATCCCCAACCCCGACCCTCTGACGCTTTCCAGGCTAAAAGGGAAAAGGGCCTGGGCAGGTGGGGCAGACAAAACAGGCAGAGAAGGAAAAGGGAATGTGGACAAGGCACTCAACCAGCTCTTACCTCAGGACTAATAATACAGAAACCATGCAGAGAAAAGAGAGAGTGCGAGAGGGAAGGGAGAGAAAAAAAGAAGAGATAATGAGGGTGCTGCGTGTGGCCACAGCAACACAGCTGCCACCTCAGCAAGGTGAGGGGCCACGTGGGGGTGGGGAAAGGAGGCGGAGGAGGACCAAAGCCTGCTCCTCACTGACCCCCTTCCGCCTGGGCTCTGGGCTCCACAGCCCTGGCTGTGTGGCTTTTGGGTAGAATAAGAGGCACTGACAGCGAAGAAACAGGGAAACAGCAGCAACCCACGGCAGCACAGGGACATCTACATCCCAAGTCTGCTCTGTCCTAGTCTGTGCTAGTCACTGCCATGGGAACATGGACGGCTGGCATTTCCAGAAAGGAACCGTAAGTCCAATGGAGCTGAGCAAAGGGGTACAGTGGGCTGCCAAGTGACTGAGGCTGCTCTCCGGATTGTTACCAGGCAAAAAATGAGTCCACTGGAGATGTCTTCATAGACTTCCCCCACTCAGACAACCAAGTGCCCCTTCCCCAAACACACACTGTAACCTGAGGAGAGCGAAGACTTTCTTGGGCAGCTACAGTGGGCTCAGAATGATGGAAAGATAAGACGGAAAAACAGGATGGAAGATGGAAAAGTAGGATGTAAACATGAAAACATTTCTTTTTTAAAAAAGAATTACTGGGCTCCCTGGCGGCGCAGTGGTTAAAATCTCAGTGCTATGAAGCTATCAACCGCCACTGCGGCACAAGTTCAATTCCCGGCCAGGGAGCTGAACCACATGGCACAGCAGACCTCTCCTGTCTCGCCTGCTGCTCCCCTCGGCAGTGTATTTCTGTCAATCTGCCTGTTCTACTCCCCACTCTGTCTCTGATGAATCCTCTTACCCCTTGTACTTCTGGCCTACACCCCAGTTCTTGTATGCATAAATAAATAAAAATAAATTTTAAAAAGTAAAAAAGAATTACTGTTTGAAAACATTTAAATAATAATGAAGAAACAGATTTGGTTAAGCATGCTATACCCCAAATTTGTATAATGATTTAATTTTTTAAATGTATTTTCTTATCTTGTATCAACACAGCCCTATGAATGAGAAAAATAAATAACAGGAAAAAATAAATAAGAAAAAGACATCTCTATGAGGAAGATGGAGCAGGTATCATTACCCCATGTTACGTAACAAAAGTAAGGCCCCAGAGTGACTGGGGTTTGCCCAAGATCACATGGCTAATGAGAAAGCAAGACTAAACCACACGCCTTCTGCGTCGCTAATCGCCTAAACCACACATCTGCTACAGAAGAACTACTACTCGCTGCCATTAGCACTAGGGATTGGGGGCTAGTAGGAAGAGCTGAGGAATGTGTTTCGGGATCTGTGTTAAAAAAAAAAAAGGTTACAGATAGGAAGTTTGAGTATCTCCATAAATTATTTCCTTAAAAATGTAGCAAGCTGGGCCTCCCTGATGGCACAGCGGCTAAGTGCTGCACTGTGGAGCTGTCGGCAGCGGCGATGCGAGTTCGACACCCAGCCGGGGAGATTCCCATATGGGGCAGCAGACCTCTCCTGCCTTACCTGCTGCTCCCCTCAGCAGTGTGTTTCCATTGATCTGCCTGTTCTGCTCCCTCCTCTGTCTCTGGTGAACCCTCTCGCCGCCCCACACCTCTGGCCTGCACCCCAGCTTGTATGCAAAAAATAAATATAAATCTTAAAAAAAAAATGTAGCAAGTTCCTTCATCTCCAGTGCAAGACATTAGGTACAACGACAATGTTTTCTGGCCATTCTTTCTTCCGACTCTGGCCCCTCTTCCTGTTTATTCTCACTGGCCCAGTCCCTGTTAATATTCTCTTTACCTCAAACATCCTAGATGTCTACATGATCCTATTATTCAGGCTGCACACCACCACCAGCCAATACTTCCTAAAAGAATTTTTTAACATGGCCTCCCCGGTGGCGCAGCGGTTAGGCGCTGCGCTGTGGAGCTGTTGGAGCAGTGACGCGAGTTCGATGTCTGGCCGGGGAGATTCCCACATGGTGTGGTAGACCTCTCCTGCCTCGCCCGCTGCTCCCCTCAGCAGTGTATTTCAGTCGGTCTGCCTGTTCTGTTTCCCACTCTGTCTCTGGTGAATCCTTTCACCACCCCCACCCCTCTGGTCTGTACCCCAGCTTGTATACATAAATAAATAAATCTTTAAAAAAAAAAAAAGAATCCTTTAACAGTTTACTATGTCCAAAGTCCACAGGCATATTCAAGACCCTCCACGATGGAAAACAGCTTATATTTCCAACTCTGTCCCACAGCTCCCCCCAATCATGGTTCATGCTCCTGCCAAACCATTTCATGTCCTTCCTAGGTTGCTTTCTGCACTCCATTGTTTCTAGGCCTCTCCTCAGGGCTCCACTTTCACCCACCCCAGCTACACTCCAAGTCCAGTTCAACAGCCACCTCTTCAGAGATGTCCTCCCTGATTAACTCCATGGGAAACAATGTTTTTCCACTCTCGTGGCATTCTGAGCTCCCGCACTATATCTCAGTCTTCTTCTATTGATAGCCCCTTCCAGTCTGCTGCTTTAAAAGACAGAGCCCATGTTCCACATTCCTGTGGCCCCTGCTTTACACATAAGCCTCCAGGTACAGTGACTTCTACAGCATTTGTCCCCATTTTGTTTTATAACACATCAACATTTTTCTTTCTCTACCAGAGTGAAGCTCCTAGGTGGGGAGCAGATCCATCCTAAGACATCTTTGTTTGTCATAGCAGTGAGCATGTTTCTCAGCACCAAGTAGGCGTGTGATAAATATGTGCTGAATAAATCAATACAGTTTTTGTTTGATACAGTCCAAACTGCCAGGAAACTGTGGTGAAGCTTGCTCTACACACAAAGATAAACAGATAACATAGTGCTCATAGCACAGGAAGAAGATGACTTCAAGTTCCTTCTCAAGGATTTCATCTTCATAGAAAAGAAAAGTTGGCCAAGGGACCACCTCATCTCCCTGGAGACTCTGGGACGGAGAGAACACGTACCTGACATAGAGCGAAATGGGCACCACGGTGTTGAGGATGATGATGTAGGACCAGAAGGAGAGGAAACCAGAGAAGAAGGCACTGTCCACCGCCTCATCCCATGGCAGGTAGACCTGGAAGCGGGTCCCGACCTCATGCTCCCAGATGGCATTGCCAATGGCCAGGATCACCCCCATGCAGACCAGGAATCCAAAAATCTGCAGAGGAATGAGAAGCAAAGGCTAGGCTCCTGCCTCAAAACCAAGTGTACGTGTCCTCAAAGATAATTACTCACACCCAGGCCATCAAAAGCCCTGGACTCTTTGAAACAGTGGCTTGTTCTGTTGGAAAGAGTCCAGAACTGGTGATAGGCTCTAATCAGCCACTGACTGTGACGTGGCCGTCTCTGTGAACATTATCTCATCAGTATGACAGGGAAGCTGAAAATACTGTGTTGCTCCCAATCTCACAGCTCAGAGCTCTTAGGAGTCCTCAAAGATGGTAAAAGAAGGGAAGGGGTGAACTACTTAAAATACATAAAAAAAAGCTAATTAGAAGTCACCCATTTACTCAGCTAAGCCATGGGAAGCCAACAAAAATTACAAGTTTCTACAATGGTCATTATGTCACACAAATTGCCAAAAATAAATTTTAATCAGGGAAACAAATTGTATCTTCATAAATATAAATCTTGATAGTGAAAAATCTTATAAAGTTTGGAGAACAAGGCTTCCCCGGTGGCGCAACGGGTTAAGCGCAGAGCTGTGGAGCTGTTGGCGGCTACAGCGAGAATTCGATGCCCGGCCGGGGAGATTCCCACATGGCACAGGAGACTTCTCCTGCCTCGCCCACTGCTCCCTCAGCAGTGTATTTCGGTAGATCTGCCTGTTCTGCTCCCCACTCTGTCGCTGGTGAACCCTCTCATGGCCTCACACCTCTGGCCTGCACCCCAGCTTGTATACAAAAATAAAAAAAAAAATCTTTAATAAATAAATAAATAAAGTTTTGAGAACAATCGTAAGGAAGTTTTGATGGTTAAAAGGAAAAAAAATGAGAACACTGATTTCAGACAAGAGTTTCCAAAATTGCCGCCACTTCCCAAGGCTTTGAAACAGAACAGGAACCATCCCAGCATGCAAGGACCACCAGGGGGCGATGTGAGTCTGTGCCAGAGAGACTTAAGCGCTCTCCTCTCACCCTGGGGCTCTGCAAATCCTTGAAGGCCAAGGCCCAAACAGTCTCAGCAGAGACTGGCCCCACAGCCTATGCAAGATGGCATGTGGGGGGCAGGCAGCAGCCAGTACAGGCCGTAAGAAAGGAAGGAGAGCCCGACAAGGAGCTCAAATTTCTAGTCAAACAAGAGAAGGATTCAGGAATTGCCAAAAAATGAAAACAGAATCTTTTCCTTTGGGATCCTTCACTACTAGAAGTCAGGGGGAAAGACCACCATATAAAAGACCCCCATTTCCTCCAAACGGAAATTTTCCTCTTAATTTCCTCTTCATTCCCATGAAGGCCTCCTTGTCCCTGGCAAAAGCAAACAGAAGGTCACATGCTATGCTAAGTCATCATCATAACTGGAATCCAGAGAAGGGAAGATTTGTTTTAACTTTCTTTAAGTTGTTGATTTATACACGTTCCTAAGCTTTTTTTAAATAACATCTTCCAAGTTTAAAAAGAGCCTGAAATAAACACTGTCTTGAGTGGCTGGGCTACCAGTGACTTTTAAAGCCAAAACCTATAGCCTGACTACTGACCAGGAAGGAGAGCTGGGGGAAGGGGGAACCAACCACCCAGGGAAAAGCAGCAGGGCAAGGACAGGAACCAAGCATGGAAACCTTACCCAGAGCACCAATGTATTCATGAGTCGATCAATACTTGTTCTCTTGAACTTTGTCCTGCCACTGTTTTGCATGAGCTTAGTGTCAGGACCTAGGAAAGGGTGAGAAGGGCAGGAAAGACCAAATAGCACATCTGCCTCTGGGCATCTGCACAATTCCTGGACAAGAAGAGAAACTGGCCGGACATAAGGCTTATATTCAGGGCTCTCCAGAGATTTACATTCACATTATCCAAGTCCACTCAACCTCCTCCCACATTCCTGGAGAGCTGAGGCACCAACTCTTACCCTTCTCTTTGTGGCCCCTAAGATACTCACCTGCAAAAATGACCAGCCCGAAGCACCACTCGGTGTTTCGAAGCACACAGCCCCGTAGCAGCATGTTCTGGTTGCTCAGGGGGAATTTGTTCTCCTTCCAGTAGAGGGTTCCACTGAATTTGTCTAGTTTGTTGTTGGGAGGTTCGCAAATCACTTCACCTAAGGGGAAGATAAGAGTGTCATCACTCAAGATCCAGCCTACAGCTTGATCAGGAGACAACAAAACATAGTGAAAAGGCAGCTAAAGGGGAAGGTGTGAGGAGACAAGCCCATCCATACCCCTGGTGGGAGCGTGAACTGATGCAATACATGATTAAGGAATGAAGCAGCATGAACTAATATTAAGAGCATATCCAGTGATCCCACAGTGGGGACACTATTCTGCAGAAACAATAACACAGGTCCAAACAATTCTCACTGAAGCATTATTTGAACAGCAGAAGACAGAAGACAACTTGAGACTATTTGAATAAATGATGATACAAAGATTCTATGAAATATTATGCAGCTATTAAAAAGAATGAGGCCATTTCTTTATGGAGTCATGTGATAAGACAACTTTGATATATTTACTAGAGAAAGAAAGGCAAGTAGCAAACATTTTTGCAGTGTGACCCCACTGATTCATGTTCACATGTCTGTATAAACATAAGAGGAAAAGTGTGGATGATACAATAAACTGCCAGTTCATATGGCTACTAAAGGAGGGTAGAGTAGGAGGCAGGAAGGCTTCTTCTTAGATACACTGTATACTCTGTCTTATTACAAAGAACATATATTAATCTTCTGAGCTAGTAAACAAAAAGAAAGAGCTGAATTTCAACATGCACAGCAAGAAGGGAGCTAGTATCAGTCATGAAACTCTCCTGAAATGATCAGCTATTGAAGATCACCCGGCATCCTGATGCCCCCTTCCCCCAGGACAAGTCCAGGGAGCTGCATATTCACAGCAACAAGAAGTCAAAAGGAAAATGTGCGATTAAAACCCCAAAATTCAACCCACCTCCTCTCCCTGATAGCTACTTCTCCAAAATTACTCACCATCAAACTTGGCAAGCTTACTGATGTCTCCCAATTCCGAGGTGACAGGAATTGCCTGACGCACCTTCATGTTGGTCTCTCTGAAAGGACAGCATCCCTCAGTCCTGGTTCCCTTCCTTTCCTCTAGGTTCTACCTGGGGCCCCTGACCCAGGGGATCACTGCCCCCGCACATTAGCTGTGGGTAACACTCTTACATACCCAAAGCCTTTACTACCCCCTACTTTTTCCAAAAGATACAGATCCCAGACCTGTGGACATCTTCCCAAAATAAGCTATCGACCCCTGAGGAGGCAGAAGAGAGGTGTGACACCGGGCATCGACTCACCCATCAAGTTCTGCGGTCTCTATGTAACACAGCCCATGGGGCTCACTGCTGGAAAGGAGGAGGAGGTCCGCCTAGAGAGAAAAAATCTAATGAGAAGCCAAAGACGCAAACTCCCACCCACAAGGAACCCTGTACCTATCCCTCCTTCCCCTGAGCGCTCTTGGTTTACTCAGTCCCCCAAAACGTGAATGGCTAGGAAGGAGACGGGCCCAGGCATAAGATGACAAAGAAGTTTCCTTCTGTGAGTATTTAAGAGGCAAGAGTAAATCAGGAAAGACTCCTTTTTGCCAAAGGAAAGAAAGAAGCCTGGGGGCACCTTGTTCTTACCGCCACAAACTGGTTATTTTCTAGCTTGATAATATCACCAACACAGACATTCATCCACTGCTCTTGCTGGAGGCTGAGAAAATGAGAAGACAGAGAAGAGGCTGTAAGAAACTAGAGAAATCCCCAGGGGAGCCCTCTCCCCCCTAAGGTCCCCAGTCTCCAACAAGCACTCACATTCCATTGATCAGCACCTGAGACTGACGGTTATTCACCTGGTTATCACTCTTGTGGCGGAACTGAAAAGAAGAGAACTAAGAAAGGTAAGACACCTTACCCTGCTTCAAGGAGGGAGGTGACCAGGGGAATGCAGACTATGCTGGGTACCCACTTATTGTATCTCTGGATACACCCCTTTCCCTGTTCACAGATCTACTTCTTCCAGATTCCTCCCCTGACACCCCCCCCAATCTCAGTCACGACATCCTACACTTAGCTGGACCAGGGCAGGGCTGGTGAGGTCATCAAGGAACTGTGCTGGGTGAGTGTGCTGGGGGGGGGTTAGGGAGGGGGCAGAAGGCAGAAGAATGAAAACAACTCACATAGTCATCAGTGGCATCTTTAACAGCTGTGATGGTGAGGACAAGAACCAAAGGCACGATGGTGGTGAACCAGGACAGGGACGAGATTTGTGGGATCAACTGAAAAGAAGAGAGAGGGTACGCCTCTGAGCCACAGCCCCTGCCCTCTCATCCCCCAGGCCATGCTCTTCCTCTACTTTAGTCAGCTTTATGGGCTGCAAAAGGTCGACTATAGGTTACTTGCCTGCAGAATGAGAAGGAACAGGAAGTAGGTATTGGCAACTTCTTGGAACTGCTCAAAGAGGTTGACAGGCAGGAAGGTGAGAATATTGTACTTGGAGGTCTTGATGCAGTTACTCTATGGCAGCGGGAGAGAAGACAATGAGGGAGCCTTCAGCCCCAGCTCAGAACCAGACAAAGAATACCACCTTCATCTACACTGCCCTCAAACTCCACCCTCAGGCCAGCAACCACCGTGTTTGGGGGTAGAGCAGAGAAGGGAGTCTCACGGGACTAGTGTATCCCACTTCAATGACAGGTGAAGGCATAAAAAATTCAGCACAGTAGCAGATGGAGAGTGGTGAGGAGACAGCCTCCCACTCTCCCCCAAGCACCCTATCCTCTCAGCCAGCCCCCAGTCACACCCAGGATGTTTTTTCACCTTTCTGGCTGAGAAAGGAATAGGTGGTCTCCGGCCTACTTACCGCATACTGGAATTTCTCATTGTAGTCTCGGTCATTGGCCCGCGCCCTCCTTTCTTCTTCTGCAACAGAATGATGCTAGAGTCAGAAGCAAACTAAGACATACCCCACTTTGTGAGGGTCCACTGAGGACCTCTGATTCTTTCCACAGTATACAGTTTTAAGGAGTGAGCACACGGTCACGAAATTCTTCCCTCTAGTTCACCTCTCACCACCAGCCTGACAACTCAGTTCTGCAGGCATCACATTCACAGGACAAGATGCCTTCTTTCCTCAGCAACAACCATGAAGGTCTTCCACTGGGGGCACTCAATTCCTCCCTTCCCTCCCTTTCATTAACACCTTAGGTATTAACGGTCCTGGGAATCTCCAGCAGATGAAAACCCAAAGCTTCCTTTCCCAGGAGACCCCTGTATATCTAATCAAGGACTGTTTACCCTCTGAGTTGGGGATTTGGTGGAGTTGGCAAGATAGAGGGTCACTGTGCCCTGCCTGGAACTGCTCTGCGGCAGCATCCCATCCCCACGTGCAGTCCGCTACAAAAGCCTCTGCTTGTCACATGTCACCAGCAGAGGCTTCTGACTGGCCCACAATGACATCACCTTATTTCAAAGCTCATCTTCAAGTAGGAGAAGGGAGGGGTCAGGGATATGGGTCACGCAGACTGAGACAGAGATGGAGGGAGAAATGGGATATACTGCAAACAGTTGCTAACTATAACCTTGTGCCATCTGCACACATTTCCCCTAAATAATGCATAGTCACTAACTGACAAATGAGCTACATCTAGGCAGAAACTCCAAGGGTCTGGGTCTCTGGGCATCAAGTTCAGGCGTCCTATGAAGGGTTCTCCAACCCATGACCTGGTGACCTCAGGCTGGAAAAGGAGTACCTTGGTTAGGCAATTAACATGTCTTAAACCCATCTCTGAGCAAAAGACAGCAGCATTCCAGACCCTTCCCTCATTCCCTCCCAAGACACCCCGCAGAGCACAATGCATTAATAAAATTTCAGAGGACAGCATCCTCCCACTACCAGCTGCCGGCTACCTAGAGCACTCCGGGGTAAGGTCACTCTACTACCAGAAAGTTCCCCAGAGAAGATCGCTTGGGCTGCGCAGTCACCAAAGCCCATGCAAAGGGAAAGGAAGGGACTGGACCCTTTGAAGGCAGGGTCCCAGGGTCTGGAGAGGATGGAGAAGGTTGGGGGGAAGGCTGAGGATAAAAGAATATGAGGGGGGGAGGGAGCGGAAAACTGCGGGCTCAGGAGCGCGGCCTGTCGCTGCCTCCCGTTACCTGTCCCCCAAGAGGGCTTCTTTCCACTCCAGGAAGGGGGCGCCCCGGCCCGGGCCCACTTCTCAGGCATCTCCTTGGGGACTGTCATGATCCCGGTTTGTGCGAGGGAGGGCAGATTGTCTGTCTGTCCTGGGCCTCAGCGGCGCCGAGGAGGCGGCCCCCCAGGGAGGCGCAGGAGCTGCGGCCGCTCAGAAGGGATCCCGGGCTGTCGGGCGCACGCCCCACCTGCAGCCGGGGCCATCCTCTCGGTCGCCCGCACCGGGGACGCCGTGAGCTCAGCTGCGCTACCACCGCCCCCAGTGCCCCCAGCGGACGCCAGGGCGCTGAGTGGCCCCGGACGCCGAGCGCACGCCTCGGGCTCCGCCCCCGCCCGCCCGTCCCTGACTGCAGGGGCAGCGCCTGCCAGCGCCGCGTAGGCGAAAGCCAGCGCTGAGCCCCGCCTCCCCCCGCCGGCCAATGCGGGTGAGGGTACTGCCAGCGTTGTCGGGGGCAACCGTTTTCATACCACCCCACCCCCACCGCAGGAAAACCTGGAGGACCCAGGGAATGGAAAATTGAGGGAAGAAAGGAGATCAGGAGGTGAACGAACTGAGGAAAGATGGGAACACAGCTCCCTGGCCAGAGACCAGGAGCTCCCAGATTCTATGCATTGGGGGTGAGGGGCAGCACCCTCCAGCAAAGGAGAAACCCCCCACACAGAGATCCAGAGGAAGAAATGGGATGCTTATGCTGCCCCCAGGATGAGTAGGGGTTTCAGTCTACCCTTCTTCAGACTCACTACCAGTCATCCCTCTTCCCTTTGCACTGCCAGCCATAACACCCACTTTTGATAGTCCCAGGTATCTCCCCCTCCTGCCTCTTACCTGGGGGGCGCTTTTTTGCACACAGTGCCATCTCACCCAGAAAGGTCCCAGCAATCCCATGGGAGACCCTACAGAAAGGTGACATATGCATGAAGTTAGGAAGCTGAGAGTTACCCTTCATTCCCTTCCTCAGACTCCTAGAGTCTCTTCCCTAGCTCAGACCCTCCCCCCCCCCAGGTTCCCCACCAAGTCCACCCCAACATACTGCTCTTACTGCCTTGATGGGTCCCTGAGAAAAGGGGCCTTCCACACCACCTCATCCCATGCCCCCACCTTAGATAACGTCAAAAACCAAGAACTACAGGGAAAGGAAAGGGGTGGAGGGAAAAGACCAGATAATGACAAGAGGGGCACAGTTCTTGAGGTACCCAGCCAGGGACAACAGCTGCCCTCATGTGCCCTCCCGGTGGCAGTGAGTGGTGCCTGTTTACTGGAAAGCAGAATTTCCACCCCAAGGGTGGGGTTGAGGGAACACGTGCCAGGAAACACCTGGCAGAGCATCAGAAAACAGGGTGGGCAGGTTCCACCCTTCTAAAAATGCTTATAATCCCCTCTACTCCCCTCCATCACAGTGGCTTCCATTATCACCTCCTTTGGGGGAACACCTTAGAGGTGTGCCCATCACTTCCTGCACAGACAGTCCCCTAACTACTTCCTCTCAGTCTGGGTCAGTGCCCTTCGGGACCAGCAACGGGGGTCTTCCCAACCACCAGTGGAGCATCACCCTCCCTCCCAACCTAAGCTTAGTCCAGTCAGTATGACACTGGCTGCAGGCGCAGGGAAGCATCAGCCAGAGGGCCCCCGGCTTCCTTCCATCTTCCCATGTCCTTCCCGTCACATAAAGAGGTAAAAGGCCTGGCCTCATCTCATTTCCCCAGCTTTGCCCAAAGGAAACTGTCAGCCAGGTCTAGGGTCCTCCTTGTCACCTCCTTTCTTTGTCTGGGTAAAAAGCCTTCCTCCTCCACCTCCTCCTCCATGGTTCCCCTGCCTCCAGCACACTGGGCACACCCTGTCAGCCTGTCAGCCTCAAGAGATACTAATTGCCTATCTGCCCAGCCTCTATAATTACAGACTCTGGCCACAGCCCCATCACCCACACCAGTTCTCCCTCCACTAACTCAGACTGTCCTGCTGAACCCCAGATGAGGCAGTACTGAAAGCCAGAGTCCTCTTCCTACCTGACCCTCCCCAACCCTGGCAGCTAAGGGTGCCTGGCTCAGGAAAGAAAACCTCATCCACATTTTAGAGATGCCAAGTCCTCCTCCAGGGCCCCCAGCCAGGGTCTCCACCCAGTCTAGAGTATGAGTCATAGGAGGGTGGGGTGTAGAGAGAGGTTAAAGGAGAGGATGCAAGGGTGGGCATCACACATTCCATTGCCAGCCCCGCCCTCATCGAGGGAGGCAATCTAGAAACAACATCAGCCCAGAAGATCTGAGTCCAATGAAAGAGTTAATGAAGGCGCTTTTAGGCGTCAGGAGTCTGGACACAGACCAGGAAAGCTGTTTTACCTCTAAGACCCTGGGGAAGACTGAAAGTTGGATTGGCCCCAGACCTCATCCCCTCTGGGGGGCTGTAATAGGGAAGAAAAGCAGAGGGGGGGTGAACCTGGGAACAGGGATCCCCTCTCACTTCTTCCCAGTCTCACATAGCCTGCGTTCTCTGAACCAGGCAGGCCCATCAGCCACGTTGCCCTGCCCCAGCCCCCTTTGCAGCCACATTTGGGATAAAAATAGCCAGCCCTCAGAAGAAGGCAATGATCCACGGAAGAAAACGGCTCCACCTCTAGGCCTGGCCCGGCCGGGCCCCTTCCAACCAAAAGGCGGTAGAACTGATCCCACTTTCCGAGGAGGCTGGCAGGGAGATTTGTGGGCAGTCCGGAAAACAGAAGGAAATGGAATTCGAGACCCCCAGGTCACTTGTGACCAACAGGACTCCTGACCACCTTCCATCGTCAAGCGCAGAACCCAGTACTCACTCCCCAGCTCTGAGCTCTCAGAACTCTACCCAGGGTCGCACCCTGGATCTTGCTCAAGCAGAGACCTCGCCTCACAGAGACAAAGCCGACCAGCGCCAACTCCCTTCTCCAGGTACCCAAACCCTCGGACCCAGGACACCCCTCTCCCCCAAAACTCTGGGCAGTTCTCTCTTCGCCGCTCCATATGCTCCAAATACTTCTCCAGCGCCCCTTCACTATCCTTCCATCCTGCGGAATACCTCCTGATCTCCCCCATCCTCCGTCCACTACCCCTGCTCCGCCTCAGCGCAGCTCCTGATCTCTGCCCGGGTTACCCCCTGCCCTCACCACCCGCGCGGCTCCTCCAGCCCGGGGACCGCGGCCGCGGCCGCATCTCCCCGTGCCCTCCCGGCCGCGCGTTCGGGGCTGCCCCCAGCCTGGCCTCGCCTCACCTCAGCGCTCCGCGCTCGGCGCCCGCCCCGGAGGCTCCGTCCTGCCCATGCCGGGGGCTGCGGCGGGGGGCGCCCGGCTCACTCCCCGCGGCTCTAGCCCCCCGAGCTGCAGCCCCGCTCCCCCCGGGGCCTCAGCCCGCTACTTTGTGTCAGTTTCGGCCACGGCGGGGCGGAAGTGACGGAGGTAGCGGGAGGGGGCGGGGGGCAGGAGGGGGTTTTGGGGAGGAGGGGGGAAAGCGCGCACCGCCATCTTTGTGCGGGGCAGCGGGAGGGTCTTAACCCTTCTGATGCTGAGCGCTGCCAGGCAGGTCCCCCGCCACACCCACTCCCAGAGCCATTCCGCATTAAAAAAAGAAAGAAATTCTGGACGGTAGATATCGCTGAGATTTTTTTTTTAAATGGGAACCAGAGAACGCTATCTTCTCTGCAAAAGAGCGTCTCCTTCAGGGACGGGCGTGAGAAGTGGGGAAGGGAGGAACAACGGGAATTTTCCTTAGTGCCAGTTTTCCCATAACCAGACAGATTCCCCACGGAGCTGTGTCCCTTCACCTTTCTCCACCTCCTGGCTCAATGCCTTGTATTTCACCCTCTCCTGAATGACATAGTCCGGAATTCCTAGGGATTAGGTTGTGTCTCAGTTTCTCTGCCTAGCTTTCCCTCTCTCTAGATTCTTGAACGAGTATGTTCCATTGCTGGCTCTCTCTTTCCCTCCCTACCCACTCACCCCCAAACCCTCACCACTACCACCACGCCCTCTTGGTGAGGGCAGTTTCCCCAACCCTAACCACTATCTGCAGGTGGCTGAATCTGGGGAGCACCCCAATGAGGGTAGAGATGAGGGACGCTGAGGTTACAACAGTTAAGTGTCAGATGAGGGGGAACCAAGCTTTGGACGAAATCTCCAGGGTTATGTTGGGCGCTAGATGGTGGTCCCCAGCCACCCTGCTGATTCCCGCAGCCTTCCCAATCCTGCATCCAAGGTGCTCACCCTCTGGCGGCTACTTGGAGAAGCTACGTTTCTGGCGGCTACTTCGAGAACCTACGTTCCTGGAGGCTCTCGGGCTCAGAAAACCTGCCAAGGGGGAGGGAAGAACCAGGGTTCCCTGACCTTACTCTCCTCCAATTCTCCCAGAGCAGGCATCTTCCCCAGTTTAGGAGGAATCCATGCCTCCATGAGTAAACAGAGAAGCTCCCCAGGACTTTGTGTATTAATACAGAGACAGAACGTCTTGTCAGTCCAGTTTCCATGAGGGGTGTGAGGATTGTCAGAATCACTGTTTACACACTGCATTTAAGTTGAGGCAGGTGTCAGGTGTCTCCAACTCTGAGCTCTTACACTGGACACACTCTATATCCTGAGTTGGCTCTGAGTCTTCAGGGTGATGCATAGCCACCAGCAGCTGGTATGCGGCTGTGCCAAGCATGGCTCCCACCAGAGGCGCAGCCACAGGTACCCACCACCAGCCATTACCAGCACTGCAAGAGACAGACAAAAGGGAAATAGGTTATCAGGGTACTCTCCTAGTCTTCAGTTGGGAGAGAAGGGAAGCATTAACAAGAGTTCCCTAAAGTAGGTCCTGGGGTGTTGAACACCAGGAAGAAAGTGTCTTGGCACCAAAACACACTTAGAGAGGAGACCCCAGGAGTGCCTGGTGCACCCTCCTGCCTTAAGGAATTATCTGAATATACCCATTTTACCGAGGAGGCCACTGATGCCAAAAAAGGTAACATGACATGCCCTAGAATGCAATCTTTAAATCTTACTGTTTTAATGAAAAGAGTGGGTGGGCACAGCCAATGTTATACTCAACGGTGAGAAGCTGAAGGCCTTTGCCCTAAGATCAGGCACAAGTCAAGGATGTCCACTCTCACCATTACTTTTCAATATAATACTGAAAGTCCTAGCCAGAGCAATCAGACAAGAGAAAGACATTCAAGGGATCCAAATAGGAAAGGAAGAAATTAAACTGTCTCTATTTGCAGACGATATGATAATATATATACAAAACCCTAAAAACTCCATAGAAAAACTACTCAAAATAATAGACCAGTTCAGTAAAGTAGCAGGATACAAAATCAACGCACAAAAGTCAGTAGCATTCCTCTGTGCAAACACCCAATCTGAAGAAGAAGAAATTAAGAAATCCATCCCCTTCAAAATCGAAACCAAAAAAATCAAAGATCTGGGAATAAATCTAACAAAAGACATAAAGGACTTATACAAAGAAAACTACAAAACTCTGTTGAAAGAAATAGAAGAAGACACAAGAAGATGGAAAGGCATCCCTTGTTCATGGATTGGAAGGATTAACATTATCAAAATGGCAATCCTACCAAAAGCAATTTACAGATTCAATGCTATTCCAATAAAAATCTCAAT
>PVIJ01016017.1:0-34235 GCA_004024925.1 Scalopus aquaticus
TGTGTGTGTGTGTGTGTGTGTGTGTGTGTGTGTGTGTGTGTGTGTGTGTGTTGGAAGGTGCAGGCCATTACTGGTGAGTGAGCATTGCATAGTCAGTGTAGATGGGGTGAAGTATGTAAGAAAGACTGTAGACACCTGAGATTGATCAGCAAAGAGCATAGGTTGGAAGTGAGAGGAAGCGACTGTGTGAGGAGGTTAGAGTGGATTCCAAAGGGACGTGACTCAGCCGCCATGTCTTTCTCTTCTGGGAAGCCTTCTGGGAGGGAGTAGATATCTCTAGGATAGATTTCAGGTTATTTCTTCCAGCAGATGTTTACCTGTATCACTATAACTTAACACAATACCTTAGTACAATGGGAAAATTTGTTTTTTCAATTTATGAATCGATGCGTGAGAGGATTATGGATAATGTTAAAAGCTAAAATTGATGAAATGGGCATAAAGCAGTTTAAGGGAAGGACGTAAGGGAGAGAAGGGAAAGACATCCTTAATATCACATGTTATTTGATTCAATGTATATGAAATATTGAGAATAGGAACACAGAAAGTGGTTTTCTAGGACCAGAGGTTTGGAAGAAAGGAAAGGAGTGATTTGGAGTGACCAGAGGTTTGGAAGAAAGGAAAGGGTTGTTGTTGTTTTGTTTGTTTGTTTTTTTTTTTTTTGGGAGGGGGGTTGTTGGCAGGTAAAATATTTTAAAATAGATTGTAGTGAGAGTTGTACAATCCTATAAATAGCTTAACGACATTTTATTGTATACTTTAAATGGGTGAATTATGTGGTTAATGAATTAGTATCTCAATAAAACAGGTTTTTTAAATCAATTTGGAGCAATTTAATTTCTTAAAAACCTTGAGTCTTTGAACTATGGACACAATATTTGATTTCTGTTCTTTATGTCTTGTAGTTTAAGTGGAACAACAATCAGGATTTTCTGCCCTCCCACCAATGACAGGCCTCTGCAGGCCTACACGCATGCCTGATGGCGGGCACCTGGAGTAGGGTGTGGGCATGCGTGAATGGGCATTCCTGGGCCAGAGACTGGGCTTATAATCAGAGAAGAAGAAGCAGCAGAAGCAGCAGAGGCAGCAGGAGAGAGCGGAGGGTGGAGCAGAGGACCATTCGGGGTGCAGCAGAGAGACCATGAGGCCCCACCAGAGAGCCCAGAAACAGTGAAGATTTGCTGGGTCCTAGGAGGCCTGCCAGACTTCCGGCCCCCTGGCCCCGTTGCCTGCCCTGTACCTGCTGCCTCTCTACAAGAGACCATTAAAAGGCCACCGAGGGCTCCAAGACTCCTTTCCTTTGACCTGTCTGCACAGCGCCATAGAGAACCTGCTCCTGGTGTCCTCTTGCCCCGACAGGCCGTCTGTAGTTTCTCTCAGTAATCTGTTGTAGTGTTCGGTGTACAGGCTTTGACGTCTTTTTTCTTTTGGAGATTTAACCCTAATTATTCAATATTTTTGATATTTTAAATGGTATCTTTACAAATTTTAGTTGTTAGTGTATAGAATCACAACTGATTTTTGTATATTGATCTTGTATCTTGCAACTTTGCCAAACTCACTAGTTAGTTCTAGTAGTTTTTTAGTAGATTCTACAGAAATAGGCAATCATACAGTCTTCAAACATTGACTTAGATTCACTGACAATGAAGAGTGCCACCTGTGACTTTTCTTTCCAGATTTCTCTGCTCCATCATAATATCACTGATACTGGGTTCCTTTTGCTCCTGGCCAATGAGAAGCCTGTCCTGAACATTGGACATGGATTCCACAGATAATCTCTTAGGAAGAATGAATTCCCGAGCCAGTAGCTGGCTCGATGCCTAAGCAATTAGCCATCTCTGTAAGAGCATTTAATTCTCAGGCCAGGCCCCAAAGGCTCCGTATTCTGCCCGTGTATTGTCTAAGATGGCTCTGAGGTCTGCTCTGATGGAGAAACACAGAAACACACTTGATAGGACTTTCTTATGAAGGTTTTCATCTAGAAGAATGTGAGCCACATAGAATAGCATATATTGCTATAGTTTGATGTTTGATTTCAATCAAAACACAATTTTCTGGTTTGTCTTGAAAGTAGAAGACCCTGCAAATTTGAATGTATATTTTCATTTGCTTTGGTGAGACAAGTGTTGCCCCTTAGTCACTTGACTTGAGTGAGATCATGTACCTGGCCCTTATAGGTACACTTGAGTTTCCAATTTGCCTCAGTGATGTGGATTTGCTTTCACAGGAGGCTTTCGTGCAGTCATTCATTTCCTGTCCACCCACACTCAGTGAGAGCAGTGACTGCTTGCCAAACACCATCAGAGTTACTGTCTACACGCAGTGAAATGAACACATATTCTCTATTCCCAGAGAACCCATACTTTAGGGGAAATAAGCGAGATGTTGTGGTATTGTTATATTTACTTAAACTTCATTTATCCTAAATGAAGATAGTAGGGGGTGGAGCTTACAAACAGGTCCAGGGAAGTTCACCTGTGGTCACATTGACTGAACTACCAGAAAGAGAAGGGAGAGGGAATGGTGTACTAGTTGGAGGGAACAGAATATGGGAAGGCTCGGAGGTATGAACTGAAAATACAAGTTTTGAGATTTGTAGTTAATTCGTTACCACTGGAACTGCAGAGAACATTGCTTGCAGCTAAGTGGAGTGCCCCCAGTAAGCACAAATCCCTTACTTAACACAAGTGTAAATGAGCTGTCCAGCCAGGAAGTAGATCCTGGCTGCCATATAAGATCTATAAGCTCTGTCTTGAGCACTTTCTTTCTCTCCTGAAGTTTTCTGTTACAATTTGGTGTGTGCGTAGCTACAGGTCTTACATTTCCATTCATTTTATTCATGTGTTTATTTTTTTTTTCTTTTTCTGGAAACAATTTTCTTGTAACCTCATAATTTAAATTCAAGGTAGAGAGTTCTTTGCAGTGAATGAAAAGGGTGATATCTCAGCATGACTAATCCCAGTCAAATATCAAATGCACAAAATGTTTATTTTAAGCATGGTATCTTAACAGTGGGATTTCTTTAATGTTTTATCTGCACAGGTTGCATCATCAATGAAGCCATTTCCCACCCCCACACACGTTCAGCTCAAAATTTCTTGGCAATATCCAGGTGAAATGCAATACCCATTAACCCTCATTAACATGGTAGCATCTCCTGTTAAGGGGAGGGGTTTCCCAGGATGATGGGAAGAAATTTGGCTGTGAGGAGAACTCAGTGTTTGTTGGAAAGTCTGTAATATGAAACCTAATATGGGGAAAGGAAGCACAAGAAACAGGAGGAATAATAATGTTGCAGCAAATGTGGATGTATTGTTTACCTTCAGGAAAACTGTTCATACCTGTTCATCCTTAATTGCCTGGTTGATCTCAAAGGAGAGAGAGAGAGAAGTGGACATTAAAAGCACATTCTCCTGGCAGTGCTCCTCTCCTGCCCCCAATTCCTTTCGGCTGAGTACCCATGTGGTTTCTGTGTTTCTGAGCAGAAAGAGCCAGAGTCACTTTAATAGCCCTTGAGAAAGTGCTTCAGGAGGTATTTGCAGAGAGCAGGGTACCAGGCCACAGCCTTGTCTCCTCAACATGCCCCAGATATTGAACCTTCCAGTAACTACAATTACAACCTAAACCACAAAATGTAGATTTACAGATTGTTTTCAGCAACACCCATTCAAATTTACTTATATTTACACTAGAAAAATTAGGGTAAGTGCTATTGTGACCAGAGACACAGACCAGGATCAATAACCAACCAATTCTTGGCTAATAAAGCACTTCTCTAAGGTCTACGGTTGCTCTGTTCTGACTTTGAGGTTGGCCTCTAATGTCTTATCCATTGACTTTTCCCGTAAATATGTCTAATTGAGGCCATGTTGGATTCTAAAGAGAAATGATACACTTGGTTTGGTAAGAATTGCTAATTAACCAAGTATGTAAAACCTGTAGCTGCTATGCTCACAGTCTTTCTCCCAGGGTAAAAATTTATACATGACAAGGAACTAAAAGTAAAATATCCACTTCCTTTTAGGTGTAGGGTGTGTGTGCGTGTGAGTGTGAGAGACAGTGTTAATTCTTCCTCTTCTAAACACTGATGTTTCCAAAATCACCTTTAAGACATGAAAAAGTGTCTGTTTACAGTATCTCCTGAAGTTATACAATCCTTTTATGAGGAAAATAATGTGCAGGATAGTTTGTTGGGACACAGGAATTCTTAAATCATCCTTAACCTCAGTTTGTACAAAGTTCTCTTTTTTTACAGCCACAAAAGACTGCACTCATATTAGAAAGGTTGAGAGAGATTAATTTGGTTCCATGTACACTTGAATCATTAATTTAGTTCTGGCAAGAGAGCAAGGTATTTAATCAAACCTAAAGGAAATAAAATAATGAAGGACGAGGGAAAGGAACCAGAGAAAGATCCCCAAAGGGTTTCTGAATGTATTTCCAGCTGGACTTGTCCCACCAAGATGGCTGTTCACACAAGGCTTTCTGACATGGCAGCTCCGCCTGGACGCACCAGCAGCCCCTCCTGTTCCCTCTGCACCAGTGGTCAGAGCAAGGGTCCCCCCCTCAGCTGGTCAGAGTCTAGGAGAGGGAAAGTTGTGATTCCCATTACCACAGGGCTCGGCAGTGTGGCCCTGGTCTAAGTCACCAACTGCTTTGTTCTCACAGACAGGCCACCGCTCATGAGAAGGAGCTCATGTGTGACTTCACAGGATAAAGATTTTGCTGCCATTGGGCCTCCCTGGTGGCGCAATGGGTTAGCATAGCGCTGTGGAGCTCTCGGTGGCTGCGGCGTGAGTTCGATGCCCAGCCAAGGAGATTCCCACATGGTGCAGCAGACCTCTCCTGCCTCGCCCGCTGCTCCCCTCAGCAGTGTACCTTGGTCTATCTGCCTGTTCTGCTTCTGACTCTCTCTCTGGTGAACCCTCTCACACACCCCTAGCTCTGGCCCACACCCCAGCTTGTATGCAAAAAAAAAAAAAAAAGATTTTGCTGACATAGGCAAGTAAGAATGCAGAACGCAGTCATTCAGACAAACACCCTGGCTTTCTTTCTATTACATTTCTGCTTTCTTCTAATTTTTATGGGAAGAAGGCATATCTGTAGAATTTTCTCGTGAAGCTAAACACTCATGTATCCTAAGACCCAGCACATATGCCAAATCCCCATCACTAGGAGAGAGGATAAGTAAACGGTGGGATGGTCAACACGATAGAACACCTTCAGTAGCAATAATGAATAAGCCGGGCCTCCCTGGTGGTGCAGCGGGTTAAGTCTCAGCACTATGAAGCTATCTGCAGCCACTACAGCACAAGTTTGATCCCTGGTCAGGGAGCTTCCCACATGGCACAGCAGACCTCTCCTGTCTCCCTGCTGCTCCCCTCAGTGTGTACTTCAGTAGATCCGCCTGTTCTGCTCCCCACTCTGGTCAATCCTCTCACCACCCCACACCTCTGGCCTACACCCTAGTTCTTACAAGCATAAATAAATAAGTCTTAAAAAATAATGAATAAGCTACAGCAGCAAGGGACAACATGAATGAACTGCAAAGAGAAAAGTTTGGTAATAGTATATTGACCAAAAAGAGAAACGCAGAGTACGGCACCATCATCACAAAACTTAACCAGTGCAATTAATCAATGAATTTTTCAACCATAATGCATAAGTGACAAATGCAGTCTAAATAAGGCAAGAGAAGAAAAACACAGCTTTTTGGATGATGAAAACATCCAGAGACAGTGTAATGGGCTGGGGAGTTGCATACATGCAAGTTATTGCTGATAAAAGCTCAAGGCCAACCGTACTGGACTCTCATACGTTGACTCATATATAGATTGAACGAATTTCCAAAATGAGCAAAATGCTGTTTGTAAAAAAAAGAAAAAGAGGAAGAAAATTGGAAAATAAACAAATGTAGGGTAAATGGAAGACTCATCAGGTTTTTCCGCCCTCCCCTCAATGATAGACCTCTGTAGGCCTACACACATGCCTGATGGCGGCACCTGGAGCAGGGTGTGGGCCTGCGTGAGTGGGCGCACCTGGGCCAGAGACTGTGCTTGTAAGCAGAAGCGAAGAAGTAGAAGCAGCAGCAGCAGGGAGCAGAGAACAGAGCGTGGGGCAGAGGACGATTCAGGGTGCAGCAAAGCGACCACGAGACGCCACCAGAGAGACTACAAAGAGTGAAGATTTGCCGGGGGCTAGGAGGCCTGCCCGCCTCCCGACCCCCTGGCCCCATTGCCTGGCCTGTACCTGGCTGCCTCTCTACAAGAGACCATTAGAACCCTAAAAAGCCACCGAGGGCTCCAGAACTCCCTCCCTTTAGACCCTGCGCAGCTCCGTAGAGAAACTGCTCTGAGTCTTCCTGCCTCTACAGTAAGGTACAGCCTTTGTTTTTGTTTTTTGTTTTTTTTTCAAAAAACTAGAGAATACATTAAAAAGAAATCATGTGAATCCCTAAAATTTCACTTTGAATTTTTCAAAGAGTGCAAGAGTAAAATCCTCAATACCAGGTTTTTCATAAACCATCAATATGAGAATAATATAAACAAACATATCAAGTGTGATAAAGACAAATAAATAGCATATTTATAACTTTGAATGTGAAAGGAAATAGGTTGAATGGTCTTTTAAAGAATTGTTAAAATATATACAAAGATCATAAGAAAGGTAACGTAATAATTCAAATAGCAAATAACAATTTCAAAACAGGAAGAAATAAAATGGATTAGCACAAAAGCTAGATCTTTGCGAGACAGAGTGAATTCCTGGGAAATTCAGCCAAAAAGACTGAAAACAAATACCCAAGACAATTAGACAGAAAAAAACAGAACAACTGAAATGAAATGTGTAAGGGGTGACCTGTTTCTTCTGCTTTGGAACGTAACTACCTTTATGTTTTTTTCTCACACTTTTATTTATTCATTTGTGTGTTTGTTGACGTGTCATTGCATTATATGAGTTTCAGGTGCTCACACTTAATAATAAATGATCAGGAAGGATATTGAGGGGCCACTCCGGTCTTTGTCTTTATCACCTTATTGATTCAATTATATAATGATATAGCTAAGGGCATCTTATTCTCTGGATATTCACTGGAATCCTGGAAGATTCTTATGAATTTTTCAAGACACAGTTCTGAGTTAGTTCCTGGCTACTGACAGTCACTTTTGTGCAGGATCAGACTAGGTGCAGGGGCGGAGGAAGCAGAGGCTGACCCATCTGCCTTCAAGGTGCTAACCAGCCTGGGTCTTCTCTGCAGGGGTATTACCTGCCTAAGGTTGCCTCTGGATGACTTATTCTCCCAGGAGGAAAATGAAGAACCCAGCATGGGAAAGTAGAGAAACTCAATGACCTATGGCTCTGGGGTTTCCAGGGAGGCAACCCCCATCTTCCTTCACTTCTGAAATTGTAGTGATAGATAATGATGATAATCTATCTGGTTTCAAAATCCAGGATAACATTTGATAGTCACAACAGATACTTAGAAAAAACAAAGATGCTTAAAAAAAACAAAGAGCAAGATATCAAAACTACATAGTCTTTTAAGTCAAGACTATGAAAGACGGCACCAATTTAACAATTATTATCTCCGGGTGATTATAATTTTCTTCTTTCTATTTTGCAAATATTCTACCTTAGAAACTTACTAAATTTATATCTGAAAGAGATAGCTTTCACACTGTTGAATAATCTCATCATTATTTCATATACATAAAATGCTGATCTCTTTTCAGCCTCACCTTTCTGGGGTCCTGCTCTCCCATTTGTGGTGTTTGTGCCCAAACCCTAAAACCCTGTAACTGCCAGTCTCAGATTAGAAACAGGAATTGGGCAAAGGAAACATCCTCACAGGGGGTGCTACTTAGAGAAATGGGTGGAGTGGGGTGGGGAAGGAGCTGTGGCATCACTTACAATTGGGTTATATAAACTCAAAGCGAAGAGCTGATACCTAGACTGAACCACCCAGGCTTCTGCTCTTGGTTCTGGAGTCCAAAGTAGCTACTGGCAAACTCGCTTCCACATTAGAGTTCCCTGGAGACACCTTGCATCTCCTGTTGTCCAAGACACTTCCTATATCAGTAAATCTGAATCTTCAGGAATGCCAATGGTACTCCTGAGTTCTAGATGGTTCTAATATGGATCCAAGTCTGAGAACCACTTAAGTTTTCTTTGGAGAAAGAAACATGCAGATCATCATCTTCCTTGCTTTGCTTTGTTCAATCTGGTAGAAGCAGTTCAATGGACTCCAAAATAGTCACACCTCTTTTTCCAGGCAATCTGGGGTAGCCCTCACTTGGCTCACTGTAAGTAATACCTCCGCTTCGGGACAGTATATGGCTGTTCCCTGAAAAGACGAAGTACACTGAACATGAGCAGTGTGGACAGCTGATGCCTTGCACACTTGGGTTCTAGAAGGAGCAGCATCCAAAACCACTGGTCCTGCCGGCCCTCGCTGATGCATGAAGCCTCACAACTTCTAGTTAATGGGCTCCAATGGAAACTTGGGAAATTGTAGTCGCATATGAAATTTCTGTGAGAACAAGAGACTAAGCAACACTGCAATAAATGGATGTAGAGTAGCTGAATCTCTTAAGTAACTGGTTTTATCATTCAGAATATGATGCAAATTTGTAACTATTCCTTTATTTTGGACAATGAAGTCTTGCAGCACCAATGACTTCAAAACCAGGAAACTTTGGTTCACGGCACTGCTTATGATATGATTGGTTTATGGCACCTCTTCAGATGTGTGTTCACACCACACCCACCATAAAAGCACCCAGAACCCTCCACCAGAGGCCCTTGAGTTGCCTCCCCCTTTCGCTCATCAACCTCTCTCCTCCCCTACAATAGCCTCAGTTCTGAAGTTATATTTCTAAGGTTTGCCTTGGCTTTTCATATTGCACATGAGTGCAATCATCTACAATCTGTCATCCTCCTGAGCATAAACCTCTCCAGTCCATCCATGTTGTCACAAATGGAGGTGTGCATTGTATTAAGAAATCAAGATTAATTTCTGAATTTCTGTTGGCAACAGATGATGAATTGATGAATGGTTAATTTGACAAAATGTCAATCTCTGTCATCCTCCCTGGGGCCAGGAGGCTCTCACTGCCCACCTGAAAACCAGGGGGCCCACCTGCTGGCGAAGCACCAACATCCAGTCTCAAGAGTTTGCAATGTTTGTTGATAAGATTTTGCCCAAAGATGACAATTTAATAAATGCATCTACAGAAGATATCGTTATAGATTGTTCTGGGCATATGGTTTTCATTTGAAGGACGGGGCTGCCCTCCACTGAATTTGCCCATTTTTGATTTCAAGTTATGTATCCAAGACTTTTGCACACATGAAATATGCAGTGAAGAGGTTCTTATGTCTCAGCTTCATGCGCGAAAGAAGAAATTAGAAGCAATGGAAAAATGCCAGTTTTATCTCAGTCTCATCAGATGCTTTGAATTAATTTTATTAATTTTGAATAGAAAAGAACACAAGGGACCATGGAGATGGATCACGGGTGAATTGGTGGTGGGCTACCCAAGGGGAATGCAAAATGTAAAAGACATAACAATAAAAATATATATTATAAAAAAAAATTTCAATATTAATTTTTCATCCAACTTATAGTGGCAAAATAAAGCTTTGGAAGCATATTTTGTCAAAGATGAGACGTCTGATGTTATGAGTGTTATAGCGAATTCACTCAAAAAGTTCAGTGTAAGAGATAAACACTCTTGGTCTGGGGGTAACAACACAATTATGAATCTGGGACTGGTGTTGGGTAAATGTGATGTTTTATTAATTAATAAATCTATGTTTCAGAAGTATCCTTATTGAATTAGTGTGCCACATTCATAATTTATCAAAGCACACTGTTATATATAACAAGGCAATTATTATGAGACTTGACAAATATTTTTATATGTATACAAAGTAACTGAACTATAATTTGTTAACATTTTTCAAAATGCTTTGGTTATACTTTGTTCAATATCAGTTAAAAAGTGATCAAGGCCTCCCTGGTGGCGCAGCGGTTAAGCGCTGTGCTGTGGAGCTGTCGGCAGCAGCTACGGGCGTTCAATGCCCGGCAGGGGAGGTTCCCACATGGCGCAGCAGACCTCTCCTGCCTCGCCCGCTGCTCCCCTCAGCAGTGTATTTCAGTCGATCTGCCTGTTTTGCTACCCACTGTGTCTCTGGTGAACCCTCTCGCCGCCTCACACCTCTGGCCTGTACCCCAGCTTGTATTCATACATAAATAAATCTTTTTTAAAAAAGTGATCAAAATATTCAACTACTGGGACACCAAAAGTTATTGATGATTGGCAGATAGGAGAACATTATCAATCTGCAAAATCAGGGTAAAACTAAATAAAACACATGATGTGAGCTGAAATTGAACACAATTTGATTTTGAAATCTGTGATTGTACTTTGGAATATCTTGATTTTGAGAAATAGCTTTCAGTACAGTTCTCACATTCAATTGGATACATTTTGATTTTGTACCAAAATGAAATGAAAATGGGAAGGCTGTCATTTTGCAGTATCTAAATTTGGTGAAACATTGAAAAAACCTTAAATGGATACAATTTACTTGATGAGTTTTGTCTTTGAAAATTTGTTGCTCTAAAATTGAGAATGGAAGAAAAATGACTGTCTATAGAAATATTTTAGCCTAACCATTTACTATTTCTATTCAAAACAAATTAGAAATGAAATTTTTCTCCGTTGAATAGAATTTGCTCTTAACTTCCCAAATACATCTGTACTTGTAAGCAGAGTATTGTAAGAGGAATATTTTCTTAATGAAAACTGGCATGGTTTATACAGTACAATAATAGACAGT
This sequence comes from Scalopus aquaticus, assembly GCA_004024925.1. Classification (NCBI taxonomy): domain Eukaryota; kingdom Metazoa; phylum Chordata; class Mammalia; order Eulipotyphla; family Talpidae; genus Scalopus; species Scalopus aquaticus. The sequence continues at coordinate 10,849 of PVIJ01016017.1, forward strand.
GTCAATAATAAAAAACATTGACACAAAGTTGAGCTTTGTGGAATACTGTAGGCAGTTTTATTAGAAAATTAAAAACAAACTACACAGCCTTTTACAATCGCCAGTGACATAGCATAAGAGGCAGTTAAAAACCAGATTAAAATATCTGAATGTGTAATGAGTTTAATCATCCTGTTTGCTATTTTTCAATTTTACTTCATCAATATAACACATTTAAAAATAGACACAACTAAATGTTACTTTTCAAACAGTATTTTCTTTTGCAAAATCTCTTTTTTATATGGCTTCATGAATGATGATGCAATTCGTGCCAACAAATAAATATTAAGAATTATAATTTTAGTTATTTCTAACATTTTCCATTCACTCAAAGCTGGACATTATTCACATGACCAGGCTCCCAAGGGAGCCAGGACCAGCTCCCTGGGCTTCGGGCATACACCCTGAAGCCAACAGCCACATGAGGCAGTGAGAGAGGTAAACAGAGTCACTAGGATAATGGTTCAGTGATGCTGGAAGTTCACAGGACAATGACGTCACTGCTCCCTAGCTGGACTTGGGAGGCTTTGCAGAGTTAGACCCAGAAAGTGAGTGGACCTGGCGAGACCAGGGGGTACAGGCTCAGCTTGAGGGAGAGAAGTCCATGGCTAACCCAGAGAAAATGGCCGGCAGCAAAGACCACGTGTGCAGGGCCAATAGGGAAAGAAGGAATTTTCATGACGCATTCTGATTGCCCACCTCTTCTGAATACAGTGTTACAGAAATTGACCCAGCGTATTATTGTTCAGGAAGGAGCCACTGTAAGTGTGATAAACTTGATGGATCTGCAAATGAATTCATAAGAAGTCACATTTATTTCCCTGACAAAAGCTGTTTTTCTCCATTTCCAGAACATTTCAGATGCACAGTAAGAACATATGAGAGGGATCAGACAATAAAAAACCTTTCCAATTTTCCCTCCACGTGGACTCACTGACAGTCCACAGCAGAATTTGTGATGCTAGTTTCCTGCGTGGCAAGTCTGATGACTTATCCAGATGGATGTGCTACTTTTTGCTGTACATTTAATGCCAATAACTAATGTTATATAAATACCCACCTCTTTTGCACAGTACAGTTTTTTCTTTATATTTTTGAAGTTTTTTTTTTAAGTTGTAGCTTAGGGAAGATTTGTGGACTGGGCAAAATAGCCAAGGACTCAGGTAACATTTGCTTGTAGCCTTTAACGAGGTCAGTTTCCTCCTCTGTGATGTGGGGTTTGCCTAGGGTCTCTCATCCATGCAGTGATCTTCTGTTAACTCTGTCAAGTGATGGACACTGGCTGCGGCCAGACTTAACACCAAGTCGTGGAAGGCGTTGGGCCAAAAGACCTTTCCTGGGAAGTGAGGCAGGGAGGACTCTGACAAGGAAACGATGGGGATGAGGAAAGGCTTGCTGAAAGAAGGGAATTTCGAATCTGAACTGACTCTTGAAGGTTGCGTTGGATTTTGTCAGAAAAAATAAGGAAAGTTTCTAGGAAGATGAAAAAGCATATAGAGAACAAGTAAATGCAAAAAATACAACAGCTGCTGTCTCCTCTGAAATAGGCGGGCTTGAAAATCTGGTAGAAGAGCAGACCATGCTCCACTGGGTTAGCCATTTAGGTAGAAAGTGCCTTAACGCACAGCAGCAACTTGCCATAAGGGGGTTGGCACAGAGGAGTTGGGTTCCTTTCCTCCCGGTGTTTTTGCAAAGACCAACGCTTGCTCTTCTCAATTTCTGTGAGAAGATGTGATAGCAACTGAGGAACGGATGTGAGGTGAGCACGGGCTGATTTTAACAGCAAGCAATCTCTAAAATGCAACTGGTCACCCCCCAGGCCAGGGCAATTCTCTACTGAGTCACCGAACTACACAGTAATTGTCTGTCAGCAGTGTCTCAGTCTTAATTGGAGTGGAGTCTAGAAGTCTCCTGAAATGCTCACCAGTTCCATGTTCCCAAACTGAGAGCAAATAGAAATTAATGAAGATTTTAGAAAAGCTCATGCTCTCAAAATCTTTTCACACAACCCATTTTTCCCGTTTTCTTCAGCCCCTTTAATACAGCCGCTGGATTAGCTGATGACGAGTCAGACGCTTCTCTTCAACGGCCTCCCCCAACTAGTCCAGCCACTCTCTGCACCGGAAGTCCTTGCTCCAATGAGGTGGAGGTATCCTCGACGTTTCATTTCACATCACTGTCTTGGACTCAGGTGGGCTTCTCTTCCGTTCTTCCTTAAGCTTCTTTCAAATCCCATAGATGCTACGTGACTTGAACGAATAGTCTCTAAGTCACTTCAGTAACACATTACACTATGTCAAGTGAAATAGTTCTTTTACACACAACCAGCTCTTCCCAGAATGTATATTACTACAAATAGGTTATTTTTCATTTTGGATTGATTTTCCTCCTCTCAACCTTGTAATACAACCAAGGTTGGATCACTCACCATTTAGCGAGTGTGGCAACATTTTGAATTTTTAGTATTTGTTTGTTCACGGAGTCCTTTTAAATCCTGAATTATTTACATGCCAAGGGGATTATCCTGCATAAATATTACATACAACCCTGACAACAGGACTTGAGCTCTGCTTATACCATCATTCCTTTTGGCAGGAGGTGGACATAATACTTAGATCTTAAAGAGCCACTGTGGTTTTTAAAAGGTCATATTTGGCCAGCCGTAATTTATTCTGCGTGTCTTTCAGAAACAGAGAAGAGTGATTCAGTTGACAGAAGTTTATTATTTTTTTTCCCATAAAAGATTACACAGATTTTCATAAGGAGGTAAAATTTCCAAACTTCTCAGACCTAGAAGAGAAAAATCAATATGATGAATTACAAAATGAAAAATCAACTAAAACTAAACCAGTTTAGGGGATAATAACCAAACAGAAATAAATATATAGTTAATTCTCAATTGAAATGTCTTCAGGGCATTCATGTTTGTGAAATAGCAACTTAAGGAGGTAAAATTATAATAAAACATGAAGGATAATGAAGTTACGGAAATTTTTTTTTTTCATATTTTGGTCCATCCAATAATTTTAAGGTAGAAACTAAGTGTGCTTCTCCTTTGCTGAAAATAGTTTAAGAATACAAACAAATATGACTTAATTTAGCGATATTTACTCTGGCTAAATTTTCTTTATTTCTTTGTTATTCACATTTTGATTTTTCCAGAACTCGATCGAAAGTATCTGAAACACTGAAAGGTAGATTCTAACTTTTTCAAAGCACAGGAATTTTTCTGAACCTCTTTCTAAGGGTTTAATACAATTCACGTTTTGAGCATTTTCTGGTTTTGAAAATATGTGGTGTTTATATTATTTTGACACTTTATGAAGATCAAATGTTATACCTGTGGTTTCAGAAGTTCACTGATACTTATTTATATTCCCTAATAACTCAAGTAACTTCTTAGAAATGGAACTATAATGCAGAAGTGGTAAACCTCATCGTCTGATTGCACAAATAATCACATTTTCACACAGTGGACAAAACGTATATCCAGTACTCATTCAGGGAACTGATGAACGAATGTGGGAAAGATCCTAATAAATGTGATCATTTCAATGTGCTCAAATGTTTGAGTCCTAAAACCTTATAGTGACTCAGGAGTATTCCACATCAGGGGACTCCATGGAAGGAGACCAGAAAACAGACCATAAATTTATAAAACCCAGTGACTTCATTTATTTATGGACTCAGAGACACATTTTTCTTTAAACACCATATTTGGGGAAAAAAGAGTAAATTGTTTGGCACACGTTATTATTAAAAACAGTCATGGGATTTTTTTCATCTTAATGTCTGCAAATAATTTTTTCTTTTGAAAATAATTTTATTTTTTGGCAAAAAAAATGATACTCTGTACAAAATCAAAGTATGGGAAAGGTACCCATTATTTTGTTCATTTTTCTTTTGAAATAACCTTGCATTATAACATTATATAGGTTACAGGTGTCTGTCATTTTATGTTGACATCAGTATGGAATGCCTTCTGTTCACCATTAAAAGTTCAATTCCATCACTTTGGTGAACATCTTTCTAAAACCTTGCTCTGATGGTGCATATTTGTCCTTTATTTAAGTAGCATCCTGCCATGCATGTTGTTTTGTAATTTGTCTTCCTACCCAATGGTACTTAATGGACTGATGCCCATGTAAACAAATATGGTTGTGCAGTATCACTATGGGATTTGAATTTTGTGTATGCCCCATGCTTGACTAAAGGTTTTATGGAAGAACACTTTCTTCATGAATAATGCTGTAATGGATATTTTAAGCTGCCATTATTTTTCTAGCTTGTATGATTATATCTGAATTTGAAATCTTATGGTGGGTAGCAAGGTTAAAGCATCTATGCACATGATGTTGAAAGCATGTGGTCACACTGACGTCAAGAAAGTTTGTCCTATTTATATGATGCAGACTCCAATTGAAAGCCCATATCTCTGTAAATACACAACACTGAGTTTTAAATCTTTGTCTCATTAACAAAGATAAGACTGCATTGTTTGAACATATGTGAGGTTGAACAGCACGCACACTTACTGGTGTTTTGTGTCTCTTCATTTGTAAATCACCTCTTCACCCCTCTTCCTCTTGGTCCCCCAATCTCCACTGATACTTGTTACCTCTATAGCACCCCGATTATATAGCTTGCATTTCCATTTTTATTTTGCTGTGTTTTGTTTTGCTTCAGAGAAGGTTTTGCTGGTTTGGTTTTAATCTTGATGCAGCCAAATGTATCAGCTGTTTCCTTCAGTGCTTTCTGACCTTACAAGCTTACCATCATGCTTACAAAGACCTTATCAACCTCATTTATAAACTTGCATCTTCTGCTTTTGCTGTTCTTAGAATGTTACCTTAAATTATTTGCTCTTCTTTCTATGTATTTTACCCAGGTCTCTAAGTAGGTCATTGGTTAAGGGGTAAATATTATGTTTCCCATAGAACAGCATTGTATTCTAGTTTAGCACTTTGGGCATCAGAGGGATTCAGTAATTATGATTAATAGACCAGTCATAACAATCAGCATCTGGCACTGCTGAGCTTATGGGCAAAATGGGCACTTTTATCTTCTTCTGGTTGGACTTTAAATTCTTAGAATCTTTTAGGAGGACAATTGATAAAATTATATAAATATATATATAAATACATATATACACATATGATATAGATACCATATATATGTCAGAAGCCTTTAAGATATAATATTCAGAATTATCTCTAATTAATAATTAGAGATTCACAGAATTGCATATGCATAGCCAGAGATACATGGAAAAAGGAATGTGCTAGAATTTTCTTCTCAGATTTATTATGGCAGCAAAATGATCAAGAAATATCCTGGAGGTATCATAGTAAGGTGTTGCATAATGTATGACATATTTTAAATTATAATTCTATGAAATAATTAAATAATGTGTTTGAAGAAAATGAATTACTCAAAAATGTCCACGTGACAATACTAAGTTAAATTTAAGTCACATGCAGAAATTTTCTTTTATCAGAAAAGCACTGTGTGTCCATAGTAGAGAAAGCCCATGCAGCGTAGAGGGAATCATATAGCAGAAAGTCTTCTTTTACCCCTTCCCCCAAACCCACTTACCAGAAATAGCCACCATTAAGAATTTCTGTAATATACTGGAGGAATACCTCTATATTTTAAATAATGCAGTGTATATATAACCCTGTTTCTTAATTTGTTGTGAAACCTCAATGATCTGGAATATTTTTCAGTAACTTAGAGTTACTTTCCATCTCTCTTAATTTTTGAAGGTTATCAGTGTCAACAGACTGTATTCTAGAAGGGTGTCTCTTTAAGTTTTATTTTATCTGACTCTCCCTGAAGGGGGGTGAAGGTGATCATTTAAATGTATACAATACAAAATAATATAATCCATGAGCAAATGCATGCAAAAAATAAAATCAGAGCCTTGTGCCACTTACAAAAATGGGTCAAAAATTTAAATATAAGACCTGATACTATAAAACTCCTAGAAGAAATTGTAAGAAGGAATCTCTTAGACATTGGTCTTAACAATCCTTTTTGTTGTTGGTTTGATTTGACACCAAAAGTACAAATAACAAAAGCAACAACAGGTGGGACTATATCAAGCTTAAAATCTTCTGCACAGTCAAGGAAACCATTAACAAAATGAAAAAGTAACCTGCAAAATGGAAAATATTTGCAACTCAGATGTTGGATAAGCGATTAATACCCAAAATATATAAAGAACTCATACAATTCGATAGCAACAACAACAAAACTGCGTAATTCAATTTTAAAATGATCAGAGGAACTAAATCCTTATTTTTCCAAAGTAGACACCCAAATTGCCCACAGGACTTGAAAAGGTACTGAGCTTCACTCTCAAAGAAATGCAAATCGAAACTACAAGGGGATAATTCTTCATACCTGTTAGAATGATTATCTTTAAGAAGACAAGAGATAAAAGAGATAAAAGAGATCTTTAAGAAGACAAGAGATATCTTGACGAAGATATGGAGAAATGGAGATAATTGTGAATTGTTGGTGGGAATATAAATTGCTTCAGTCACTATGGAAAATGATATAAGGGTTCTCAATTTTAAAAATAAAACTACCATATCCAGTAATTCCATCTCTTGGTAAATATCCAAAGGAAATGAAAACAAGATATTGAAGAGATATTTGCACATCCATATTTATTGCAGTATTACTTATAATAGCCAAGAAATGGAAACAGACTAAATGCTAAATGTATAAATAAGATGTACTATTTATGTATACAATGAATGTCATTCCATCATGAGACAGAAGGAAATCCTGCCATTTTTTTTTTACAAATTGGATGAGCCTTAAGGACTTTATGTAGAGTGAGATGTCAGATAAAGACAAATTCTGTTTGTTCTCACTTACATGTGGACTTACATGTGAAAATCAAACTTGTCAAAAGAGAAAGTGAAATGCTGGTTACCAGGATCTGGGTTGGAGGGGCAAAGGGCAAGTGGTGTTGGGGGGTGGGGGGATCAGGAGAGACTCTTTAAGGTACAAACTTACAACTAGTAGTCCTGGAGGTACAAACTCCAAATAAGTCTTGGAGATCTAATGCACAGTATAGTGATTATAGATGATAATATTGTATTGTAAACATCAAGCTTGCTAGGAAAGTAGATCTTAATTATCTCCACCACAAAAAAAGAAATGATAATTACGTGACTTGATAGAGATGCTGGCAATGCTACAATACAATCATATTGCAATATAAATATCTCAAATCAACATGTTGTACACTTTACATTTACGCAATGCTATATGTCAAATACATTTTAATGAAAACAAACAAAAAACTTTAAAGGCCCACAAGGTTTTACAATATTTACTACCAAGCAATAAATTGGTGTATTCTTCCCTCTCATGCATAGTTTTGCTCTAATCTGAAACTTGTAAACTGTAGTTCTTCAGGTGGCCACTGCTTTGAGAGCGTCTTTGTGCACTCCAGTGCAACCTCAGAAAATTGGAGTGTTATACACAGACTTCTCTGTGTAGGTCACTCAAAAGAGGTTGGATGTGAATTTTAAATATTTTATTTATTATTATATTTTTAATAAATTATTACTGTTTTACATCTTTGTTAATTTTTGACAGTATAGGATTTCTCCCCTCAGTTGTGGTCACTGTAGCTCTCTTACCACCAAAGCACTCATAACCCTCCACCATTGTGCTCCCCTGCTACCTCTTTCTTTCTCCACTCTCCACCCCCTACCCACCTGGATGCCTCAGATCTATGGTTAGCTTTCAAGGGTTGGTTTTAAAGTTAATCTTTGTCTGAACCTTTTTTTTTTGGTTTCTCTATCTTCCACATATAAGTGACACCATCCAGTATTTATCTTTCTCCTTATGTTGCACAATATAATCCCTTACAACTCCATCCATGTTGCCACAAATGGCAAGAATTTATCCTTTTTGATGGCTGTGTAGTATTCCACTGTGTATATATACCATATCTTATAGATTTCATGTTATAACTTTTGACACAATGAGTGCAATTAAACTCAATAATGCCTGCTGCATTCGAGATAAACCTAGTGAGGACCAGTATACTTCCTTTTGGGTAAGTTCTGGTAAGATGAGTCAAAAATGTGGAGGTGGGGCAAGTAGCCCAGTTACAGCTATTGGAAGAGCTTAATGCAAGTGTTCAGGTAAAGGCCTCTGGTGAAGTAGAGGGAAGTAGTTCTGAAGCTGCTTTCATATTGCCAAAGAGAGACTAACAAGGAAACCTCCTCCACAGGACTGGAGGTGACATACGGCCAAGGAGAAGAACCAACCCATTGGTTACACTTAGATCTGGTATCTGTGATTTCCCCTCACCTCCTCTGCCAAAGGTCAGGCTTTCTGCCTCATAGACACATCAGATTTGGACACACAGATTTGTTTGTTACTCAAATGGTTTTGCACCAGTAGAATAAGACACAGCCAAAAATTTGACACTCAATGGCATCTTCTCATCATGATTTTCCTTCACCTTCCTGAATGCAATTTGCGAATTTCAGGATCTCTGTGGTTTCCAGGTGAGAACCAGCTCTCTGTGGAGCCTTCATAAAAGTGACCCATTTATGTAGCAGGGCACTTTCTCTGGATGTTGAGGACTTTGGAATGGATTCTACTCTTGTAAAATTGGTAATGTTTGCAACAATGCAGACACCTCTTACCACAATAAACAAAGCAATTAATGCGTCTTTAATTTGCACCTAACTAAACAGAAAGGGTGCATTTATTCCATGTGACATGTAGACGAATTTTTCTTTAAAAACAAAGTTTCATGCTGTGACTACAATTAGTGTAATTGTCAGCTCTTCTCTAAAAACAAATATGTATTAAGAGAAACGCCAGCATTGTGCCCTCCTCTGGTGTGAAAATGAGACAATCAAAATCTATTGTAATTACCTCAGTGATATTATAATTAGCAACGATTAAGTTATTCCATGCTGCTTTTTTCCTCTTGGCTACAATTAAAAAAGTATATATCTTTCTGCTGCACATTACTGCTGATCATTTTACCTCAATACATGTCTGGTAAGTGGATAAATTAGAAGTAATTTTAAAGCACAACTCCGTTAAAACATATATCTTTCTATTTAACTGCCTTAACCCTGTAGATGCATCTGTGCTCTTTGCTGTCTGTGGATGGAAGCTCTTTCCCCTGGTTTCTTGGTCAGAAATCAAACATATTACAAAACAGACAGTTCTAGATAATGGATTTTTTGTTTGTTTTTTTAATTACTGATATACAAATGATAGGATTAATCATTCATTTCTTGCCAGGCAAGTTCACCTAGCTCCAAATCCCTGAACTGGGCAATGGCCAGTTTTCAAAATAAATTGCCAAAAAGCCAGGCAGCTGTACATCACAGCAAGGAGAGGTTCTTGGTAGGTGAGTGTTTTTCTGGTTGCATTAGAAGAAAATGTGAATAAGGCAATAATTACAAATGTCTTCTACATAGTACACATATTTTTCTCCCCTCATAAATACTTTTATGTCATTTCTTCCCACTTACTGTTGATAGAGGAAATGAGTTTGTGATAAAATAAAGATTTGATTACAATTTGAAACTTAGTTTTTGAGGCAAGAGATGGTATAATGTGGTCTTTTTCAAATGCTTGACAGCAAAAATACATGTGCCCATATATCATTGCCAGGCTTACTGGTTTTCTCTCTGATTTTGGATTAACAGTGAGAGAATTCGTTAAAACACATAAAATAACCTCCCTCTTTCTCTGCACTGCTCCCACTTACCAGTTCCTTGTATTCTTTGGTTATTTTTTCACGGTACGTGTATGATTTCATAGCAACGGCAGTAGCATCAGCTCCAAGCCTCAGTACGCCCAGCCACGCCCATGATGGTCAATTTAGGAAATGCCATGCAGAGCATTGTGGGTAATCTGGAGGTTTCAGTCGTGGTTTGAGTTTTCAACAAGCATCTGTCATTCCCTGAGACCAAAGGTGGAATAAGCGTGAAGACAGGATTCACTTCTACTATTTTACAGAGAAGAAAACTGTCACAGGGAAATATATTGACCTGGTAAAGGATAGACATTTAGGCCATTCCAAATGCCCTTTTCTGGTGATGGGGGACTAGCAGAGGGACTAGGAATGGGGAAGCGGGAGTGGAAAGTGGGAGAATTCCCCTCACCAGGTTTCGAAGGGACTGTGCTCATGTGTGAAATCTTTTCCATCAGGATACCGTTTTGATTTATATAGATTAAACCAAGGGCACCATTTTGGAAAGGGAGGTTCATTTTTAAGGATCAGGCCCAGAGGGAATGTAAAAAAAAATGGACACAAAAAAAAATGTCTTAAGTCCTATCAGAGGATAATGATGTATGCAACTCTTTAGAGGCATTTGAGCCCTTTCCAAGGGGCAACTTTGTAGAGGTGCAACCTTCGGTCACACAGAGGCTCTTGTAAATGTTCTACAAAAACCTCTTGATATTCTTAATCATTTTTTGCACATTGTTCAGATTTGGTGTGTTACATCCAGCCCAGAGTTTGTAGATATTCTGGATTTCCCTCTTCTGTTACAGCAAAAGGAGGTATTTGTAGGGATTATGCCGTATGTGTGTGTAAATGAATCATTTTACTTATTTCAAACAATTTCACACTATTTTGTCAGACATATTCCAGTTGATCACAAACATTGCTTAAAAAGTTAAAGAAAATTAGCCCTAAGTATGTCACACACACAGCACACACACACACACACACACACACAAACACACACACAGAGGCTGTGAACAGAGGGGTTTGCAGACACAGACATTGTAAAATCTCTCCCCTAATGCTAAAGATGAGCCTCCCCCATAGTGATATAAAATGCCATTCCCATTAATATCCATCCTCACTTGCAGATGGCATGTGGGAATTGGAAAGGCCTGGCACCCTGGGGTGACTATCAGTGCCTCTGTTTACAAAGAGGCGCCCTCACGAGTGAGCTGCTCGGGCGCCTGGCTGGCTCTGAATACCTGTCACCCCTGCACAGCTCCATTAGTGTGAGTTGGTTTAATGCTTCTTATTTATTAGCAAGTTGACAGCTATTTAGTTCAATGGATATTGTTTTGCTGCAAGGGTGAAACTGAAGTATGGGAAAGAAGACACTTCTGCCTTCTAGTGTTTTTGAAGTAATGTGAGACGACAGGAAATTCCAGCCTTCTTAGGACGCACATAGTGAGACCACCTGAGAGCAGAAATATGGTCTTCTTGAAGCTGGACATTAAAGTTTATGGAGTAAAAGGATCAAATAAGGTGTTTATGAAACTTCCAGGAAGTGTTTGTCCTCCTTTCAGAATCTGATTCCTTTACCTGATTCCTTCTTTGTATTTCGGGAATTCTCACTGTGCCTGCACCTGATCTCTAAAAATCAAAAACATCCCAATTCTCTCCTCTTCACTTTGTTAGGAGTTAAGAATATCAGTGATCAGGCCTCCCCGGTGGTACAAGGGGTTAAGTCTCAGCACTATGAAGCTATTGCCAGCCACTGTAGCACAAGTTCGATCCCCAGCCAGGAAGCTTACCATATGGTGCAGCAGACCTCTCCTGTCTCCCCGCTGTTCCCCTCAGCAGTGTATTTTAGTAGATCTGCCTGTTCTGCTCCCCACTCTGTCTCTGGTGAATCCTCTCAACACCCCCCCATACCTCTGACCAGTACCCCAGTTCTTGTTTGCATAAATAAATAAATCTTTAAAAAAAGAGTATCAGTGATCATTTAACTGTCAAGTCAAACACAAGCTTCTCATCAAGGATCCAGGAGTTTCTAGAAATAGCAGTTGCTTTGTCATCCCAAGGGAAATACTGTGAGACAGAAGTCTTCTCTCCTCCATGTCAAATCCTCTCTTTGTTTTCAAGTTGTTGTGGTCTCAATGTTTGTGTCTCTAATTTCTAACCTTTGGCCAATGCCTGCTGCAAATAGTGCTGTACCTCCTCCTGCCTTGGGGTTCTCCCCCGGCTTTTCCATTCCCCAGGGGAGCTCAGGGACATGACTTCTATCTCCCAACAGAGCATAACATCATGAAATGTCCCATGAACTGCTTGTTTTCCTAGTCCCAGTCAGTCATCTTGGTCATGGAAATCTTTCCTTGAGACATGGGCTGAGTAACAGAATGGTTCTGAGCAAATTTATCATTATAAATTTTTTTAAAATGAAAACTAAGGCTTATTGGCAGGCAACAGTTATGTCGTCCTAAGATCTTCCTATGCTTGGGAACAGTACATATTATCTTCAAAGCCATTTACACTTTAGTACTTAAACTACTCAGCCTGAGTGACCTTGAGTTATATATTAAATAGAATTTCCCATATGGGACTAAACTTAGGACTTTGTCTATAACTTATAAAAAGAAAGCATTTGGTTGCAAATCTTGGGGTTATGCGTGGCACTATTGTTATGATCATTAACTTGAATTATATAATGTGACTCAAACACTCAAACATCCCTAACAGTGATATGAATGTGTAAATTGGCTCATAGTTTTCCTGGTACTCATTTCACTTAAAGGAAGAAGAAAGAACAGAGAGAGATACAAAAGTGAGAAAATTATTCCAATAATAATGATGTCATTGCTACCTAGATTTTGGACAAATTGTCCCAGTGTCCATGAGAACAAGAATTATAGTCAGAAGGAACAAGCAGTCAGAAAAAGCATTCCCTGCGATTAAGAAAAGAGAGAGTGTGGTGCCTTTGTCCACAGGAAGGAGAAATCCCATTAGACGTAATGGCTGGAGATTGTTCATCCCAAGGACTGCTAATGAGTTAAGTTTGTTCTCTGTGTGAGGAGTCTTCCGCTTTCTTTACTGCCTTATAAATTGATGACATGGGTTGAAGAGAGAGCCCCTGCGGATATAATTCTGACACTAAAAACTTAAGAAAAGAAGAAGGAATTAATCTTAAATACCTCTGGGGATAGGGATGTGTGTAACTGAACCCAGTTGGGGAGCTCATGTGTCCCTCTGAGGTAAATGGTCCTTATACTTGAAGTGACAGATACGATTTCTAACTTCCATGTGGCTGGAGACTTTGTGACATTAACTCCTTGAATTTTTTCTGTGAGGTAAATTTAAAATCACCACAAGTGAAGAATGTGGTTAAGTCAGTCTCCTGACTGAAGACCAGACCAACACTTGCTGAACAGCTCTTTACAGGGCCAGAGGGGATGGTGGGAGAGATGCCAGACGTTACGGCCTGAACTGTCTGCCTTTCCCCAGCTCATACATTGAAGTCCTAGCCCTCCCCACCCCCCCAACTTCCAGTAGTGACCTCATAGAGAAACAAGACTTGCAGATGTGCTTGGACAGATGAAGTCACACTGGAGTAGAGTGGGACTCTAATCCTCTGAGAACACTTGGACAAAGACAAAAATACAGGGGAAAACACCACGTGAAGATGCAGGTAGAGATGGGGAGTGATACTTCCAGAGGAGAAGGAACTCTGAAGATTGCTGGAACCAGCAGACACTAAGGGAGAGGCCTCGACTGAATCCTTCCTTACAATCCCTGGAAGAATTCACCCAGCTGACTTTCTTCTCTAGAGCTCTGAGAAAATGCTTTTCCATTGGGCTATTTTGTTATGCAAATTAATGTATAGAAAGCAAATATACCAGCTAATAGTTCTTTGTGGCAAAGGTCAAGAGATGGTGAAAACTCACCTGACTGTTACTGAAGTATGCCTCATAAACTCTCGCATTAGCAGCTTCCGGAGACCATCCACAGGCTATCCAGGTGGAGCTGATGGAGAGAAGATAATGGCTACACAGATGTACAGAGATACAGATACACTGTAGTGATAGGAGCCTGAAGATGACGTCTGTTATAAAAATTTTTCCAGTGAAAAGTTACCTTTACATTCCATCCTGAAAGGATATAAAATAGCTTTGCCTCAAACACATTCTGAATAGAAAATATAGCACCCAATTAGAATTCCTCCCTTTCATATTCTTGTGGAATTTTTTTTCTATCACTGACCCTTCTGATTTCTCAAAATAGATTAGCTGTGGGAAAGAGACTGGGGAATTTTGCTAATAAGACTTACGAGTAATAACCATAGTTCTCAAAAGTTGTTAGCCGAATCTGCCTACAGCAGAAATCGATATGAATAGTGGGAAGAAAAAATGCACAAAGAGAGAAGGAAAACTCAGAGTGACATTTTCTTGCTCTGACTTTGAGTCAAATCACTGCTATTTTTTCTTGTATCTTTTACCTCAGGACCATAACATGTTTTGTCTAATCAAATTTTATGTTGCAAATTGTTTACAGATCCTTGAAGGAAGTCAGTTAAAGGATGTTTTTCTACTTTCAAGCCTTGAAGCACATACATTTCCTTCACTAGTTTAAAAATAAATGTCTGTAAATCTGAGTGTCTCATGACAAACTACATGTTTGCAATTATTGATATTTGTTCACCCGGTGAACGTGTATCCAGTATGAACGCATCTATCACACTGAATTGCAGAGATTTATTTATTATCTACCCCACATTTGGATTATAAGCTCCATAGCATCAGGGATCACACATTTTTCTGTTCATTTTTTTTCCAGTCCTTGTTTAACTTCTTTTTTTTTTTAAAGATTTATTTATTTATGCATGCAGGCTGGGGTACAGGCCAGAGGCACGGGGTGGCAAGAGGGTTCACCAGAGACAAAGTGGGGAGCAGCACAGGCAGATCGACAGAAATACACTGCTGAGGGGAGCAGTGGGCGAGGCAGGAGAGGTCTGCGGTGCCATGTGGGATTCTCCCCGGCTGGGCATCGAACCCACATCGCAGTGGCCGACAGCTTCACAGTGCAGCACTTAACTGCTGTGCCACCAGGGAGGCCCAGTTCTTGTTTAACTTCTGAAAGTGTGATTCCTGGACTAGCAGGCTCAGCATCAATGGAAAATTGTTGGAAATACAGACTCCTGAACTCCGTCACAAGCCTGCAGAATGAGAGTCTGCCTTTAGCAAGATTCCTAGGGGCACTGACACAGAGAACACACTTTGAGAAGCTTTCTCTAACTGACCCCTCCCCCCAATTTTATTGCTTTGCCAATTGTGGATACAAGGATATAATTTTGGGGTGCCTACCCCACACCTTCATATGTACACATACTGCACTCACCTGTCTCTAAAGCCCTAATGCCAATGCCCAGTCAGCTTCCCTCTCTAACTGGATGTTTGGATTCTGAAGAAAATGTGCACAACGAATTTATTACATGACTTATTTTAAGCATTAAGAAACAAAGGTTTAAGAATCTGTGGGTATAAAATCATTGAAAACTTCCCCCCTCCTTCTCTGCATTTTAGAGAATTAAGGTAGAGTCTATGTGGCCATCTTATGTAAGAAAAATGAAAAGAAAAAAGAGGAACTCGGAACTTATTGAAAATGAAGCTGTATCTCCTGCCCCAGACAGGGCTGATTGTCTAGGCCGCCAGCTCAGGCCCACAGGTTCCTGGCAGCACTGCTGGTGACTCTCCCTTCTCTGTCCAAGGCCCACGTGTGATAGAGACCATGCTCATTCCCGGGGGAGAGGAAGGCAAACGTGGAGTTTCTCTTTCATCCCTTACTGCGTGTCCGCTACCCACAGGGCAGGGGCTGGGGAATACAAGCTCTTCGAGGGCACCGCGACATCACGTTCTTCTTCCAGTCATTTGGGAGCATTCACACGCGGTTTGTTGATGAACAAATGAACGCTTTTCTCGCTGTCTTTGCTGGAGACACTAAGAACCAGCTGCCGCTTTCTATACTGTGGCTACTCTTGTTAGACATGGACATTCCAGTGATGAAAACAGAGGCACTGACGGTCCGCGGCAGGGACTGCATCGTATGTGTAATGCACATCTGACCCTCATCTGGCGGAGAATCTAGGGCCCGGGGCTCTGTGAAGGTTCACGGAATGATGGGAAAAGCCAACCCTTTCACGGAACCAACTGCACAACCATCCAATGCAAGCCAATGGTTGCCATCATGCCTTTTGAAGTATGTCTCAGAAGCTCTCTTAAAAGCAGCTTCCAGATAGCAAATGCCTGTTACATGTAAATATATATACAGCTATACCGTTAGCAGGAGAGGCCAAGACGATATCTGCTATAAAAATAGTTTCAGTGAAAAGTTACCTTTATGATTCCATCCTGATAAAACATAAAGTAGCTTTGTCTCAAATACATGCTGAATAGAAAATATAGCTCCGAATTACAAATCTTCCTTTTCATATTCTTTGGGGGATTTTTCGTATGACTGGCCCTTTCGATTTTTCAAAAATAGGTGCGTTGTCAGATCAGAGATTCACTTGACTGTTCTATCACTAACCCCACCGCAGGGTGAAGTAAATCACGCGCAGGCTATTTTTTGCCCAAATAGGGTATGCCTCACATCCTGTCAGACAAGGACACATGACGGGATTTATCTCAGAGGGCCATGATCATTTTCACTGTCAATGTGGACATTGCGTGCCTGCGTCACAGTATGTTATGAGTGAAATAGCTTTTTCTCTGCTGACCTGGAGACTTAAATCACAGGTTTGATCGTGTCAACATACACAGTTGACAGGACCTCCCTGATGGCACAGGGGTTAAAGTCTCAGCACTATCAAGCTGTTCCACGTGTTCGATCCCAGCCGGGGAGCTGACTCACATATAGTGCAGCAGACCTCTCCTGTCTTCCCTGCGCCTCCCCTCAACAGTGGATTTCAGTAGATCCGCTTGTTCTGCTCCCCCATTCTGTTCCTGGTGAATCCCCCAGCCCACCCCCACCTCTGGCCTGCACCCTAGGTCTTATATGCATAAATAAATAAAAATAAATCTCTTTTTTTAAAAAAAGATACACAGTTGACATACACAAAAACTTATGAACCTCAGTCCATCCATGATTGGAACTAATGCTGTCCATTATGTCTTCAAATATGCATTTACATAGATTAAGAAAGTGAGACAATATATCCCTATGAAGAGAAATCCTATTTATTTCATGTTCAGTAGGGAATCTCTTGCCAAAACTGGTGATGCTGGGTTGTTATGCTTTAATCTGGAAGGAAATATGGGGCAGTCAAATGAGATTGTTTTCCCCTACCAATTAGAAAAAAATAAATGAACCTTATGTTGATGGAGAACAGATTTGTTCTCTTTCACTTTTCTTCCACATGCTGGGAACACCAGTGGAGATGAAATTACACTGCCTCGAAATTGCAAATAAATGCAATTTATTTTGATTTGCAAATAAAATGTAGCTAGTCTTTAACCAAAGTTCTGATCTTTTCTATTATGACAATAACTTGGGCTCAGTTGGCCTCTTTGTGATCAAGTATCTCAACCTCTGGTTTCTGATACTTGGGAGAATATTATACTGAAAGAAAGAAGATTAAGTTACCCATATTGTGAGGGACTCACAAAGGTAGCAGCCAGAAACTGGGAAAATGAACGAAATCCTAAATGAACAAATGCTAAAACAACATTTGATTAATTATTTAAAATTATTATCTATGTTGCAAAAGATTTGAATGCTGTAGGACACTGGGAAGTCTCTAGGGCAGAAGTCTTCGGCTCTATACTGACCCCGTCATTCCTTATTTGAGGGCAAAAGATTATATCTTCTTTTTTTTTTAAAGGCTTTATTTCTAAAAGATTTTATTTATTTTTGCATACAAGCTGGGGTGCAGGCCAGAGGTATGGGGCGGTGAGAGGGTTCACCAGAGACAGAGTGGGGAGCAGAACAGGCAGATGGACGGAAATACACTGCTGAGGGGAGCAGCAGGCCAGGCAGGAGAGGTCTGCTGCGGCATGTGGGAAACTCCCCGTCTGGGCTTCGAACTCGTGCCGCAACAGCCGACAGCTCCACACTTAACCTGTTGCGCCACCAGGCAGGCCCAGATTATATCTTCTTTGAAATGCAACTTAGTGTTGTAAAAGCTTGCATATTTATCACATTTTTTAAAAAGTTATAGTAAAAGCCTTTGTGATTTTTCCTGTGTGGAGATGTATGCTACTAATTTGCTTAGAGAATATTATATAATCAATGCAAACTCTTGTAAAACTACACTAATTCAGATTAATTAGGAAGAAAAAGCCTATCTGTTTTAATGATTACAACAGGCAGACAATTTCTTTTAAAATCAAGACAGCGTCTGCTTTTTCCTGATACACTCAGTGACTTAAATCAGACAGAGATTCTGAAAAGAGCAGCAGCTTCCTGATTTTGAGTTTACATTACAGATAATTCTATTATTATATGCAAATACACGCCTCTGGAGTGTTAGAACTTTTTCCCTTAAATAAATATTCTTGCCTATCATTTTGTGTACATTGATAATTTGTCCAGCAAATTATTTTATGCAAAGATTTGTTTCAGTCCAGCCTCAGTCTTATTTATTATAAATTTTAAATTAGCAAGGTACAAACTATTGGACTTTATTGAACCTTTCTCTTTAGTCTAATAATCAGAGGATTTAAATCCTGAATTTCTGTTTCAATGTTTTGCCATCTCCTTCATGAATATGGTGTTTCTCATCAAACCCACAACTCCTTCCATTATGAAAGCGGGGAAATCTAGCTCTATTTTTCAATGAAACTGTCTCTTTTTTCACCTTAAAGATTGGAAGCCATGAAGTCAGGAAGTGTAGATCTTAAAAGGTCTCTGAAGGCAATAGGTGTTGAATAAGCTGTTAAACAAGAGAATTGGGAGTCCTTTGTCATCATTCCAGAAGCAGTATTGATTGATGTGAGCGGGGCTCTGTATTGGTTTTAGATAAACAAGACAAAGGCAAAGAGTGAGAGTAACTGTTGAAGCTTAAGCTTGGAAAAGGCAGTTTAAGAAAGTAAATGTCAACAAAATAGCCAGGAATTTTGTCATTTCTCTATTGTCTGTCCTCATGGACAGACTCACATAGAATAACCCGTGGGCTGAGTTACCTGCTCCCTGGGGTGGACCAAGTCTGCAATTGTGTGATGTCATTAACCTTCCTTCACATGATGGCAAGAAGGCAAAACCTCACCTATTCCAGGGTAATAAGATGCAGAGAAGTCAGCAAACTCTATGCAGTTTAAAAAGTGAGATTGTTACCCCTGCCTAGAAACCTGCATGTAGCTCCCCCAGAAAGGAGATAAGTTCATCTGCATGAAATTCTATAGATACTGGGCAAAATCTTTGCAGCGTTCCATGCAGAAGCTGCTACTACAGAATCAGAATATTGGTTCAGCATTACAAAAGGCACTATTTAATTTAGCTTAATTTGACCCATTCCAGTATTGTTTGTAGCCCTTATGCATCTTTTTAGAGGAATGGTAACTAGAATTAGGTCACTCAATTTAAAATTGACTGAGGGTGCCTAAATTTGTATCAGTCCAGGACCAGAAAAATAATTCTTCACTTTCAGAGCCAACCTCTTCTCTCCTTGTATGTTTCACACAAGAGCAACTAGAGTTTCACATGCACATGATGCAGCCTGCAGACGACAAGTGATGCAAAGTCCCAGAGGTAGTAAGGTCATTGCTGCCTTTGAAATTCAGTCCTCCTAAAACACCACCAGAAATGCCTCCCAAGCCTGTATCTGCTGGAGTCACCTCACCCCAGACATCGTCTATACCTGAGCATGGGGACTGTCCCACCCATGAAACACAGATGATGTTTCATCACAAATTGGGAAAAAAAGAAATTTGAAAATAGGAGCAGAAGAAAATGAAATTTAATTTGAAAAAGCAGTAGAGAACAATCAATAAATAGGGCTTTTTAAAAAAATGACCAGTAAAATGGGCAAATCTCTCAGAAGAAAGAAGTTAAAACAAAAACAGAAACAAAAAACCCACATCGCATATTTACAGATATTGGGAGTGGGACAAGAGCTATCCATACAGATCAGGCAGACATTAAAAGATAATTGGGAGGTCTCCCTGGTGGCCTAGGGGTTAAGTCTCAGCACTATGAAGCTATTGTCAGCCACTGTAACACAAGTTCAATCCCTAGCCAAGGAGCTGACCCACATGGCGCAGCAGACCTCTCCTGTCTCACCTGCGGCTCCCTCAGCAGTGTACGTCAGTAGATCCGCCTCTTCTACTTCCCACTCTGTCTTTGGTGAATCCTCTCACGCCCCACACCTCTGGCCTACACCTCAGTTCTTCTACATAAAATAAATTTTAAAAAATCTTAAATAAAGGAATAATTCTTTAAAAAACAAACAAACAAGAACCAAAAAGATAATGAAGGACTACTACAGATACCTTTGCATATAATCTGACAACTTTAGAAATGGACCAGTTTCTCAAAAAACACGAACATATCATGCAAGATAAAGTAGATGATTTGACTTGCCTTGTAACTGCTAAAAAAATTATCAGACCATATCAGAATGGTCACAACAATAAATTGTGACACCACCAATTCTGGGAAGGAGGTGGTTAAACTGGATCACTCATGTGTTATTGGTGGAAGTATATTACTACTGAAAAGCAACAGGGCAGTTTCACATAACTAAAAACTCAACTAAAATAAACTCCAGCAAATGCACCCCTGGGCATTTCTGGAGAGTAATGAAAACTTTGCTTTGCTCAAAAATCTGTTCACGTATGTATATAGCAATTCTCTTCATAATGTTCCAAACTAGAAACAAACCAATTTTTTTTTCTTTTTTACTGAGTGAGTGATGACAAAAGTGTGGCATCCTCATACCAGGGAATGTTACTGAGAAAAAAGGCAAGAAATACTTGTAATGGTGATGACCTCGATGAATCTCCAAAGCAGTCACCCCCAGAATGTTACACACAGCATGACACCATTTATATAACAATTTTGAAATCCAAAAATTATTAAAAAAAAGGATTAGTGATTTCTAGGGGTTATGAACATGGCTTTAAAATGGCAGTTTAGGCATCTTTGTGGTAATGAGAAATTTGATCTCTTCACTGTATCAATGTTAGTAACCTCATTGTGATATTTATAATAGTTCTGTGAGATGTTGTTAATTGGGGAAAAGTGTTAAAACGTAAGAGGATCACTTTGTCTTATTCTTACAGCTATATGTGAATCTATAAGTATCCCAAAACAAATGTTTAGTTAAAAAATGCGAATGACATTAAAAACTGATTTTGTGCTTGAAGGAGAAACAATGAATTGTGGAATGTATGCAAGTAACCACTAGGTGTGCCATTTACTGCCTTGGTATTTTAAACATCCCATTACTGTAAAGACATTAGACACAGATAATTAATGAAATCAATCATAATTAATTCCTTCAGTGTTCATACACTCATAGTATATATTTCCTGAGGAGTTTCAGTCTAATTTGACATTAATGGAGATGGAAAATAGTAAAATGATTTTGAATTTATAGAATAATGTACACCAATCCTACATAGTAAGGTTTTTTTGTCGTCAAGAGGTACTTGTGGCTTTATAAAGCCAGCCTGGGAAGCTCCAGTAGTTCATAAGGATTAGTTCATCATTATGATAGATTTTTTCATGAATAGCATATGCACATACATAAAATAATAATAACATATTCTCTTGGTTTTTCTAAGTCTAGACAGTGGCTAGGTTAGGTTTCATGAGATCTTACAGTATATAAAAATAGACTGGTGTTTAAAAACAGAGGGGTTAAGTTGCATGCAGTAGAACAGATCTTAATGGTACCATTGAATCAGTTTGGACAAATGCATAATGCCTTACAACACACATTCCTGCAAAGATACAGAGCTCAGCCCACACCAAAAAGCTTCCTCCTGCATTCGTCTCCCAAACAACCCCCTACCACATCTCTTCCACCATGTCACCATTTCCTTTGTGTAATAACTGTTCAAATTTCTAAAGGGTCACTTTTAATAATTAGTTTACTTGTCTTTTAATCATCAAATTGTAGAAATTCTATATACTATAGGGATATAAATTCTTTTTGAGATATAAGTTGTGTGCTGTGTCATTAAGAAATATCAAATTTTAATGAAGTTCAATTTATCAAATTTTATGGTTAATGATGATTAAATTCTTTCAGATTTTCCAAAGATTTCTAGGAAAACTTTGCCTATCCCAAAGTTGTGAAATATTCTCCCAAGTTTTCCTCTAAGGGCTTTGTTGTTTCAACTTTTATGTTTAAGTCTATGTTTCATCACAAATTCATGTCTCTGCATAATGTGAGAAAGGGGTTGAGATGTATTTCCTTCTTCTGTATGGATATCTAGTTGTGTCAGGATTACCTTTAGAAACATTTTTTGTCTTAAGTGTAAATTCAATTACCATGCAACCATGGTTTTATTTCTGGACTCCATTCTATTTGATCACCTTTACTGAGATCTAATTCACATATAATAAAACACATATTTAAACTGTCTGGTTTAATAGGATAGTTAGGCTGAACAAAAAGGTGAGATCAAAAGTAATACCTGTTGCATGTTTTATTTATGTAAAATTCTGGAAAATACAAACTAATTTTTAATGACAGAAATCACTTCAGTCATTGACAGGGCATGAGGTAGGTGAAGAAGGTGGATGGACTATTGCTTGCAAAGGAAACTTTTGGGGTAATGTAAAACTGGAAAAAACTGGCAAAAAAAAAAAAAACCCTCAACTCCTGGAACTAAAAAATGATTGTAGCAAGGTTACAAGATATCAGGATACAAGGTTAATATACACAGTCAATCACTTTCTTATACACCAGCAATCAACAAGTAGAATTTGAAATTACAAACACAGCATCCACATTGGCAAGCACTAAAAATATAATACTTCGGTGTAAAGCTAACAGAATATATACAAGCTCTATTTGAGGAAAACTACAAACTCTGATGAATGAAGTCAGCAAAAACTAAATAAAAAATATGTGCCATCAAAGGGCCTCCCTGGTGGCGCAGTGGTTGAGCGCTACACTGTGGAGCTGCCTGCAGCGCGTGATGCGAGTTCGATGCCCAGCAGGGAGAATCCCACATGGTGCGGCAGACCTCTCCTGCCCTGCCCGCTGCTCCCCTCAGTGTATTTCTGATCTGCCCGTTCTGCTCCCCACTCTGTCTCTGGTGAACCCTCTCGCCGCCCCACACCTCTGGCCTATACCCCAGCTTGTATGTATAAATAAATAAATCTTAAAAAAAAAAAAAACACTAATCCAAAAGGATACATGCACCCGTATGTTCATTGCGGCACTATTCACAATACCAAAGGTATGGAAGCAACCCAGATGTCCAAAAATAGATGATTGGATCCAGAAGATGTGGTACATATACACAATGGAATACTATTCAGCGTTCAAAGAAGATAATCACATGCAATTTGCAGTGACATGGGTGGAATTAGAGGGGATCATACTCAGTGAAATAAGCCAGAAAGAAAGAGAAAAATATCGAATGGTTTCACTTATAACAGGACTATAAGGAAACCA